>CAJHZI010000448.1:1342500-1512500 GCA_905160935.1 Enchytraeus crypticus | reverse complement strand
TCAGGTATCATCGCGTCGTGACATTTTAAATCGCTGTACTAGAGGTCCTGGATCAATTCTCAGTCGAGCTATTCAAATCGTAAAATTTCAGACGTTCAGAGGACCGGTAGCATGGAAAATGCTTTATAAAGTGCAAAAGGTTTAAACATATGCATGGTTTAAAAAGTTATAAATATCACCATGGATGAACATTCGCTTAATGTGCGTTTGTTCAGTATCGGATTCCATTGTCTGAAACTTTATTTTGTTGAATCCCCATCATTGAACACCTCGGCAGGCTTAAAACACAAATTTTCATCAGCGATCATCCAGATTTTCCATCCGGGTGCTTTAGGTTTTGCAAGGTCAATGAATTTCTACTAATGACTATTATTTTATCATAATCATCATCATCATCATCTTCCCTTAAATCCCTGTTCAACCAGGGTCGGGATACGAATAGACTGATCCATTCGTATAAGTTTTTGTAGCAGCTTCTGGAGCCTAGGCACTCGCCAATCTAATGTCCTTTCTGATGTTGGTTTAGATCCAGTTTTTATGACTATTATTTTATAATTTTTATATTTATCACGAGTAAATGCGTAAAAACTCTGACAGTTTAAAATTGTGTCCGATAAGTAAAGTTATTTTTATGCTACGATATTGAACTACAATAATAAACCAGAAAGTTTAAAATTGGATCGAGGCTAATCAGTATCACTATTATCACTACTTTTATTTTTTATTTTTTATCGCAAATTTGCTGATCTTCCAAACTATTTTCATAAGATCACGATGAACTAGCTTCAACGTTCTCTCGCGCGTAAAATGGAAAGCGTGTAACTAAACTGTTGACCCATGACCCCTATTCTGACATGTAACCCTGCTTCTGGCTTTCATCATGTCATCACTTTAAAAGGCAGGAACCAATCTGAGCCTAAAATGACCATTGACCTTTTAATCCAAGTGTTTCCCAGTCGCTTTCTACAAAATATTAGAGCCTGTGAAAATTAGGGTGATAGTCAAAGACTGCAAAAGGTAAACATTGAGACATTAATCATGTTCAGTTTCTTTACGTAACGAAAATGGCGCCTTGGAGTGTCTGGAACCAGAAGAGTGAATCGGCGATAAAATAGTCTAATGATTATAACGGCGATGTTAACAAAGTCAATTAAGATATCCTTGATGTCACAATAGGTTTAGCAAGATAGGCTTCGATAAATTACTTAGGCCTAATTGCATGGCAAATGCAACATTTCAGCCTAAATTATAACACACATTAATCGCAGGATTGACTTCTGTAAAATATCATTAATTTAAATACGATTCTTAGTTTAAAAAATACAATTTCAGATTTACCTCACCGAATATTCCAAGTTCACGTTTGTAACTGAAAACGATTAGCTGAATTGCAACTTTACGCCATATAAATTCAGGATTGGAACGCCGCTAATGGGCCGAAAACGGCATAACTAACCAGGCAGCTTTATCCATACACTTATAAAAGCTAAATGTTACAGGCTACGGCCTAACTTAAGGCTTAGCCTGTGGCCTAGCTTAAGGCCTAGTTTATGATTAGTTTAATCTCTGGCAAGGATATAACAACAAGCAAGCCTTGATATATCAATTAATTAATAACATCTATGAATCCATAGCTTCTTAACAATTAAAAACTAACAGATAAATATTTCATTTTCATAGTATATTGTCAGAAAAACTATCGTTTGGGAAGCTAGGCATTACAATGATTGGTGTAGTCAGCAGTGCACGTCTGTTGAAGAGCTAAACACTTCAAACTCTCATAAATCTCTGCGTCATCTGGATGCAGGAATCTGCTTCCGGTTGCGGTTATCCTGACAGGATTTGTTATTGGGCATACTCTTGCAATATATTTATTTAAGAGTTATTTAAAGTCAGTCACTCGGATTTAGCGTCGATTCTGAGGTTAAAACGATGAAACACAGTCACGCTATTTAGTTAACCTTAAATTTTTCTATAAGCAGCTATTTTTCGATAGTATCTGACAGTATAATCTATCAGTATGACAGTATAGCCTATCTGAATCATTAGGTTTGATTGTAATTAGAAACAGTTAGGCTATTGTCACCTATGTAATTAGTATTATATCTAACAAATGCTCAAAGGTATACTAAAGGTTTACTTGAGTATTCTATTTTGGGTACCTAACAGTGTCATGTGCCCTAGGTTTATCCTGAATTCTGCACCATAACATGTATTTTCTAAGTTGATACACTGTACTGTAAGCTCTAATCGTACTATCTAAATAAATACAAAATAAAGATATTGAAATAACAACGTATGATGATATCTGATGCATTATTTGTTGCTAGGTTGTCCACCTCGTAGCACGTTTACATGAAAAGCCGGATGACAACGATTCAAAACAACATCGCGCCTTCTCTAACAGTACACTACTGCACCGTAACAGACGCTAAGTTAAACTTAAACAGTTCTTGTCAATCATCTTGTTAAAAGTGATGGAGTACATCTCTTCACCTTCCCACTTAAAGTATGGTGTGCCTCAAGGCTCCGTACTTGGTCCTATCCTCTTCAACTTATATATATCACCTATTTCTTCTGTAAGAAATCTCGGTGTTATCCTTGATAAACACCTAACCTTCCACGAACACATAACTAAAACTTCACAAGCATGTTTCTTTCATATCGGAGATCTTCGTCGAATACGTCCATATTTGTCACGTGAGACAGCTGCTACAATTGGTGCTGCCATTGTGCAATCGAAATTGGACTACTGCAATTCCCTGTTTTTAAATCTCCCTGGCTGTGAGATTGATCGATTGCAGTTTGTTCAGAATTCTCTTGCTCGAGCAATTTTTTGTAGTTCCAAGTACTCCCATGTTACGCTCATTTTAAAGTCTTTGCACTGGCTAAAGATTAAAGAGCGAATCATTTACAAAACAGCTTCGTTGACCTATAAGTCCATCACCATCCTTGAACAAACTTGTATGTCTCACTTGATTAAAGTGATGCAGCCTGCTGTTACTCGGTCTTCTAAATTAATTACTCTTGTGAGACCTAGCTTACCTTCGCGCTCTAAGCTATCTAATCGTTCGTTCCAGCATGCTGCACCGCAGATCTGGAATTCTCTTCCATCTAATCTTCGAAAATCTTCATTTGAAGCACATCGGCCTTTGCTTTCCTATGATCAGTTCCATAGGCAGTTGAAGACCTATCTTTTCCATCTCTCTTTTCCATCCAGTGTCCATGAGCAGCGACCTGCGCCTAAACCTGCTTTTCTTTAATTCCCTTCACTATGGACTGATTATCTGGATTTTGGAATTTGCACCGTTTTGGACCTTCTTTTTGCTCGCCGGCTTGATTTTGTCTCAATAGTGCTCGATGTTGTCATTGATGACAGTAGCACTCTAATTGTTTTTATTATTATGTTATTCTTTTATCATGTCACACGATCTTGAATGTTTCGTTCGCTATTATTTGTACATTCGCTAATCAAATAATAAAAATAAATGAATTCAAAATGGCCTCAATAAAGTTGTGTAAAATTTTGAGAATGTTTTCAACATAATTAATTTTATAGGGTATTGAAGGCGTACATACCCTTGATCCTGTGAGGACAAGGACATTTTGCTCTGATGGATCCAGAATGATCTGCTGATGGTTCAAGGGAGGGTTGGTTTGACTGTTGATCCTGCGCAATCCTAAAGTCCAGCTTTTGAGTCCGTGGATGGGATCACTGGAATTTCCTTTCAGCAAAACCTATCAAGCAAAACACATGTGGATTAAAATAAGTACTGATTAGTATAATTAAATTTAATTATATGGGCACGGTCAAGCATTGCAAATAAATAATTTGATTCAAATACATTGAGTGTTTATCTAAAGAACACTAAAATATTACGCCCAATGTGGGGCTCGAACCCACGACCCTGAGATTAAGAGTCTCATGCTCTACCGACTGAGCTAACCGGGCTTCTGATTCCGAGTACTAAATTTAATTAGTGAATCATGCCGTAATTCTGGTCAAGAGATATTGTTAAATGTTAACCAAGAAAATAAATATTACTTTGATCTAACTGAATAGTGTTTTGTAATTATATTATTGATTTTTAAGTTCAATGGCTAATATCATTAGAATCGATAATAAGTTAACAGTGCAAGTAGTGCACAGGATCTCATAGTGATTTCGCTTGAACGTCACGTGCATACGACGATTTAACTTCCGTATTGAATTTAAATTATAATATTATCAAAATAATTTGTTGATAAATCTAATATAATAATAAACATTATAATAATTGTCAATTTTGTCATAACTGTCAGAAACAACATTGAATAAGTTATAGTACACACACCAAGAGAAAACACCACTAAGATAATAATAATAATAATAATAATAATAACAATAATAAGATAATAACAATAATTCGATTGATGACCTCGAGTAGCCGGGCGGCGATTCAGCACGTATTGCTCGAATCGTTTTTATCAAACCCCAGGTTCTTTACACCGGGGTAAAAAAAAACAAAAAAAAAAAACAATAATAATAATAATAATAAAAGCCAATAAAAAAAGTAAAAACAATAATAAACTCAGTACAGCAGTCGCAAAATATAGTCAGTACTAGTAGTATATAGATTCTCTTTATTTATAGATGAGATTAGAATAATTTGCAAAGCAAAGTGACGTGTTTCTATCAAATATGAAATAAACTGCTACAGAAACTCGATTGTTTCCATTTATTTATAAATTGTTAGATAAGCTTTTAGAATAAACTTAGGAGCAACTTTTACAGTCGAGAAACTGACATAAACCTGCATCATCTAGCGACTTGTACAGACATTTCACTCAGTTCCATTTAGATAATCCTATTCGTTTACCTATTCCAATCAGTCATCTGTCGACAAATCAACATGTTTAGTTTGTTAACAGTTTAAACAGTATTTTAACTTTTTTAGGAAGTCAATCAGCCGGAAGTTTTGAAGGCCAAGTAATGCTTTGACGGTGTTTTCTCTAATTGATTGCCTCATCAAATTTTGAATTTACGTTAAATTTTCAATCAAAAAGGAAATTTCCAACAAAATAGCTTCCAATTCCTTACAGACAGACAGACTTTCTAAGCGAATTATTACTGTATATAAGATAAACATTGTTATGCATAAAGAGAATGTTTAATGTGTGATGTTGAAGAAAAATATAAGATTAAATTATCGTATAATTATTAAACAAGAAGTTCATGAATATGATGCCTTTCAGCTTAAATGCAGCAGACGTAAGGTTCTGCAGTCTTTTCTACGTGCGAGAATGAATTAGCTCTAAGTTAAAGTGCACGCAGTGTACTAGTAAATAGTGTACCCATCAACAATCAAACTATTTGAATAGCCAGGAGTCAATGAACATAAATATATCTATCAGTACGAATATGGATCTTGTAGGACTAAAGTAGGACTTCATCTTTAGATTCACCCAGAGTCTAAATACATAAAATTAATTATCAAAGCATTGCGATCAGCATTAATTTATACATGTTGAGTGATACAATTCACAAGCATTGGAGACTTCAGGGGTACAGCAGGGATGTACTGTGCAGAGTTCTCTACTAACTCACTAGGCCACACCTCTCAGGTCTAATGGCCTAATAACACGTGTTATTCTTTAAGCACGTGCAACAGCTGTTGTTTCCTCTTCTTATGAGAAGACGTAATTACAAAATAAATGCTTGTGGAGCTTGGATAGCAACAAGAAACAAAATCGTAACTGCAGGTCAATCCATCCAGGGATGCGATATACATGTATATAAATCATCGGCTCGAACAGCTAAACGCTAAACACTATGGCCGAGAGTAATACTAGTTTCATGTTCCGAATGGATATTAGTAACTGACGAGCCAAAAATTGACTAATAGCACGCACATTTCTCTATCTATTTACAACTGAAGCAGTCAACCACGGTATTAAATTAAATGGTCAAGAAGCAACCAGCGAATTGTCCAATCTTCAATCTTGAAATAAAATCTAATCGATTTATAAACAGAATTGTACTTGTAGACGAAATTAGAATAGAGCGTCAAATCACAGCTTAATCGTACACCGAAAGCAAAATATAATTTAGAGTATTCCTTCTAGCCGTTGCATAATGTTGAAATTTTGAATTAATCATTTCCAGGTAGATTTATTTAGACATTTTTATTTATAAATTTTTTCAATCTTTACAATAATCATAATTTTGTCGCTACTTATACGACTTTGTCGACTTATTTTCATAAACTTTGTTATTGTTATTTGTTTATTACTATTGTTATTACTATTGCTATTGACGTCCCTGACATCATCCTTGTATGAGGAAACGGACGTTAAACCTTTATTATTATTATTGTATATTTATTTTTATTTATTTAATTTATACTTTCGATGTATTTTCGTAAACTGGAATTAGAAATTCCTTGTCAGATTACAGGGCTTGAAATCCCTTTGGCTTTTACACGAGTAAAAGATTGTACTTCCTAAGCTCACTGGGTCACTGGGTCTTAACCGAACAGATGGTTACGTTTTCTACCGTTTTATCTGTCAGCTGTGTCTCATTAATTATTCTACAAAACATAGCATATTACTTAATCTATCCAGTATGAGAATCCTGCATGTCTTGTACAAAATTTTCCTCAATGTTAAATGTGAATCTATTCATTTAAATGGCCTAAACGATTTTTCAGAGATAATTATTAAATAAAAACAAGTTTCAATTTTCTAAAAGCTTATATTTAGACTTTGTAGCAATTATATTTACATCAAAATTTAGTAATTCTTTGGTTAAATATGAAGTTGCTTTTTAAACAGCCATTTCACTACCAGTGTCATGGCCGGAGACCCGGTCTTAGAGATTAATTTACAATTTGCATAACTAATAGATTACTGTAGCACTCTAATTGTTGTTGTTGTTATTAATCTACTTTTTTTAGTGTATGCCCATTTCTGATTATTTTTAACGCAGCTAATTAAAATGTAATATCCAAAGTAACGTCATCGCATCATTCCTCAAACTTAGAGCGGCAAAAACTAATAAATAGGGCCTAGTAGTTTTTATTGAACGATAATTTATTTGATAACTTATAGGCCTACTTAACTTTCAGTTATTCGAATTATATTTCAATAATGTTCTACAATGCTTTATGTATTGCACATATAATATTTGCAATAGATAAATGCGCCGAAAAATACGAATAAGAAATAGGTATGTATTTGTAACTGGATTGTTGAATGAGCCTATATTTCCAATTTTTATTCTTTTTATTTTATTGAAATATTGAACGCTGTATGTCTGGAAAACATGACGATGATAAGAGAATATGACACTTTATTACAAAAGAGATGTTATTTATACAAATTCTTCAAGAATAGCAACACAAGCTTATAAGATTTGCTATCTTGTCTTGCTTTAACGACCACCATTAAGTTAAGATAGCACCATCAACTGAAGGCTATTATCATGATACCGGAAAGAGTTTCTATTTCCTGTTTATGCTAAATTTAGTTATGCCCTATTCGTTATCAGTTGCAAAGACAGACTCAGTCATTTTAATGTAAACTTATCCTAAGAACCTTGCGTCGTGGGATAAGTAATTGGAGGCGGTTGACAGTGAGAGAGCGAACAGTTTATAATGCACATCCTTGTCTCAACTCATTTATATCTCTATCACGTTGATAACCCAACGCCATGTGCTAGTTACAGGTATCAATGAAATTGAGCTTAAGATCTGTTAACATGTGAAATAATAAAACTATTTTCGATTCACTAGTCAAATAAACCTTACATAACTATAAAGTTTTGTTTTCTTACATTCTCAGGTTGCGTCAAGACGTTCGAGATTGTAATTTGACAACCCCAAGTGTTCTTTAGAGGAGACCAACGTAGCAGCCATCTAGCGCAGCAACCCACCGAGTGGCCACTCTTTTGTTTAATAACCTCTCATTCGTGAGCAAAGAATTTAAATTTTTAGGTATTTGACAATACTAGGAAGCTTAATGAGCGAGACTGGGATAAACTATGCCTTGGACTGGAGATGGGAAGTGATAGCAAATAGTGCAAATTTTCGCATTTCCTATCTTGAAGACTTTAACACCTGTGCACAACTGACTAATAGATTCAAATGCACGATATTAAAATTGAGTTTCTTGCTAATTTTTTAATGAATGTAGGCTATAAATTTAATTTTGGAATCAAATTCCATAATACCAATAAGCGATTCTATCCACTAATATAAAGGATGTTCATAAAGTAAGACTGCGAAGCTGCTTACTCTATAAGAACAAAATGTGGAATAATTTTTTTCTATGCCGATATTTCATGCATTTTTATCATAATAGCGGAAAAGGAAGGATTAGTAAAACGTCTGTACCAATTACGCGCAACCATCGCATTGGCGAAATAACTGCAGCTTAAGATCAGTTCAACACGATGTTGGGATACTCGTGCAACGATGCCGTGCATTCAACTTTACACAGGAAATTGATAATTTTACCATCGTTAGAGAGCAATCAAAAATGTCTGCGTCCCGTCACTAGTTGATCTTGTAAAATAATTCATCACTTTATAATGTATTTATCTATGAAATGAACTACAAAAAATGTTACAGATGTCAATGCTTAAGCTTAATCTATTTTTAAACGCATAAAAATTTACAATGGACTGAATGGTGCACTGCCAGAATTAGTTTGCGAGATTCGAACCCGTTATCTCCTGCTTTTATGGCCCGCATGCTATCACTTCAGCTATCCAAGTGATTGTGAATATAGTTTGTAATTTGTAAACTGTTTGCAATAATAAACTTATTGAACACGTTTTCCCAATGCATTTAAATCTCTGGTTTTAATTAAATCATAGTATAATCATAGTAAATCATAGTGTAATCATAGTAAATAGTGTAATCATACTAAATCATAGCGTACTACGCTTAATAGTAAATAATAGTGTAACCATAATAATTCATTCGGCAATCATTATAAATCGTAATAATTCACAGTGTAATCATGTAAATATAATATTGTAATCACAATAAATCATAGTGTAATCATTTGAATTATATGTTAAACATTTTATAACTTTCATTCTAAAAGATGCTCTTATTCATTTAAATATAATGTACGACTATAGGGAACAAGTGCCTTTGAATTTTCCATATAAAAGTTTTATATGTTTAGAGGTCCTTAAAGTTTTTTCTGTCCTATTTACAGATTTTATTTAACAGATCTAGAAAAATGGAGTATGGCAAAATTAAGAAGTCTAAAATGGTCTACTTATTAGTACTTAAACATCATCATCATCTACTCTTTAATCCCAATTCAGCTACGGCCGGAATACGAATAGTCAGTCTCCAATCCTCCCTGTCCCACACCATATCATCAGTTAATCCCCTATTTCTCTTTCATTCGCTTTAGAAGATTTTGTAGCAATTGGCCTATTTATGAATACTTAAACAATTTATTATAATACAACACATTAACACTGAAAATGATAGTATATAATAATGCCAGCTAATAGTTTACATTTCAAAGTATGATTTTAAAATTTAAAATAATAAAATATTAGGGCTGCAGAAGTTAAAGGTTTATTTAATTGATAACGATTAAAGAATTACGTTTTAATGACTAACATTTTTAGCAATTAATCAAATTCTTGTTTTGCTCACCTGACATAACCGAAAGCAATTTTCGGAGTTAAAAGTAAATAGCAATGGCCAATTAAAAACATTGAGCAGTTAGATAGAAGACCGTTTCTGATCGAATGTCTTACTATTTTTAATTAGTTATGTGAAGACGGTACAGTATCTTCAACAGAAAACGTTTTCTGTGTAATTTGCCATAAATCATTCGCGTATCATGGATGCAATAAATAGCATTATAATTATTAAATTTATAACAAATTAACTAGAAATTAACGATTGGTCGGTAATTGTCAAATTATCAAATATTTAACAAATTTTAATCTTTAATGGAATCATAAAATAAATTGATGATATTGCATACATTTACCAAATAGTATAAATTAATAAAAAAAACCTTCATGATGTATCCGGTGTTGGTAACGAGTACAGCGAGAATTTTGTCTGCTGTTGCCATGACCACCAGTGACGTCACGCAGTGTTGATCAGTGAAGAAGATGGCGTACTCAGAGAGCGGGTATTTGCTCTCAATGCCACGGTTCAGAGGGGAACCACAGAAGCTGTCGTTTATCTCAGTCGCTATTTTCATCTGCATGAAAAATATTAGACACAACGATTATCCAAGATGATTTCTAGAGCTGTAGCGAACAATTAAGAACCTACACTTTAATTGTTCACAGTCGGTTTTGAGGACAGCAGCTGAAAAGATTGGTCTATTTCGGTATCAAAGGTCAGAGGCATATTGTCATAATAGCACAATTAGAATGCTACTGTTGTCCATGAAAACATCGAGCACGCGTTTATCTGAAGATCAGGATTCGAACCTGTGACATCCTGCCACTCCCGCTTGTCAAATAAAACAGATTAAACCACTCAACTAAAAATTATACATAAATAATAGTAAAAAATGAATGCAAAAACCCCAGAGAGCTTTCGAACATTTGTTTTCATAAAAACGGTATTTTTCATAGTTTATTCATGTCCTGACTGCATGGCTACTTTGATGAACGCTTTCTTTAAATATCAATCTACTCTATTGTGGACATATTTACTTTAAATCCCGTGTATTTTGGTTTAAAATTATTACAGTTTATTTTGCATCAATAAAATTAAATGCGTTTCAAATGTTGCTATAGTTTACTCTGCAAATTGAATGTAAAATGTAAAATTGTGAACTAAATAGTTCATTCTGTAACCATCGTGCAAAAACCGATCAACCGAGCAACGAGTAAACTAAACAACCGAACAATGTGCAAACCGAACTATCGAACCACGTTCAAAGCGAACAACCGTGACTTACGCGAGAAAAAGTCAAACAGAGAGATAAACATTTAGATACTTGTACAAAACACAGGATATGCTACCACGCTAACGCACCGCTGCGTTAAGATTGAAGCATTCTGTGCAATAGCATTCCAGTCGCTGTACTGCTGCACCATGCATCAAATCAATCTTCTCTAGTTACCTCAGTCTCTAGGCTAAAATTTGAATTGATTATTGATATTCTTCACACATCAACCGATCAATATTCCTATCTATCTGAGTCTCTCTATACATTAAGATTTAAGAGTATGGTAGGGAACATGACAAAAAAACATTAATTGACCAGTAAACAATGCGGTTGCACCTTCGTTAATATATAATTTGGGCGTCTCTTAAAACAGAAACCATGAGGCAGTGCTTACTGCTCTTCAATCTTTACTCTGATAAATATCTAGCGATTTACTACAAATATATCATATAAGTTCTGAAATTGGAGGTCAACTCAAAGGTCTTGGAATCAGTATGTTTTACTGGCTGGAGCCAGTAGTGATGTCGGTAAGATATTCGACCGCGGATCAGTATGTGCGGGGTTCAAATACTAGGCTTTACCGTCACTGACATCGCTTCCAAGTGAGGAAACTGACGTTAACATTAGCTTTAACTTTTTATTGTTTTCTTGATGACTTCTTTAAAAGGCCTTAAAGCTTAAATGGATGTTAACGTCAGTTTCAGTTCTGGAAAGTGATACCAGTTACGGCTCAGGTTTTCCACCCGTCCATATTGATCTACATTTGGATTTCGGATTTCTTACAGACATCGCCCCTTGGAGCCAGTACCCTAGTCAGTTTTAATTAATAGTAGCGATTATACCGGAGTGCAGCCTTTAGCAAGTCGTCGTATGTTTAATTTAATTTAGACCTATTTTATACTTCATTTATGCAAAGTATTTTCATCTACAGTGTAACATCTGATAGCCTGAGGTATACAAACTTATTCTTAAAGATCATACAATAAATATTTAAATTTAAGAAGCCAAAAATATTCAAGTGTAAAATATCCTTTAAAAAGTGCCGAAGTTAATACTCTTTCCTTTATAGTCCGGGCCACATGTTTTAAATGTCAGGATCAGAGATTATTCTGCCATTTATCAGAACGATAACGACGAATACCAGAGAATATCTTTCTATGATGTTTCGTATAATATTCTTATGCAAAGATCTTCGCTCATGTTCTACTACTTCCACTTTCCGTTGTAGGTTGAAAACACATCTCTTCCCACCATAGACTTTTTCATCTTGCCTGACTGATTTTTGATCACCGGACCGGCACCGTTTAGGATCTTTTTCATTCTCTTCAGTACGTCTTGGATGAATCGATTTGTAGTGACATGTGATGGGGGGACGCCCCTGACATCATCCTTGTATGAGAAAACGGACGTCAAAGCTTTATTATTAATTTTTTGTTGTTATTTTTATAAAAAATATTTAGTGTAAAGAACCTGGGGTTTGATAAAAATGATTCACGCAATACGCGCTGAATCGCCGCCCGGCTACTCGAGTTTATCAATCGGCTTAAAAGAATTATTGAAGGAGACTGCATTAAATATTTGCAAAGTCACGGAAAGCCTTAGCCAAAGAAAAGATGTCTCTCGCTTATCGCCGGTTTGCTCTTATTATTATTATTATTATTATTATTATTATTACTAAATAAGTGTAGGGGTAAAGTAGAGTTTACAGGCAGTTTCAAGTTTAATAGGATGCAGTAGTTAATATACTTACATCCTTCGCACAAGATCTTTCGCTATTGATCCACGGGAGAATTTTTCCATTGGCTAGATAGCACCGTTGCTGAGCATCGACAAAATGTCTCCGTATAGACTCCATACTGTATCCGCACAACACAGACTCTAATTCCTTTCCGTCAGATCTACCAAATACAACATATAAAACCTTCCCATTTCGCAAATTGTTCGATCCATCTGAGGCAGTTCTTTCCAGAACATAGGCTGAGCGAGCAACGTTGTAGAGAGGAGATTTGCTGAGAGGTATGCAGCTTAGCTCTACCTCAGAGTAGGAATCGAGACTGGGATCGTCCTTGCAAAAACGAACTATTTTAGTTTCGTAATTTGACTTAGTCAGATTTCTATCCCTCTTATATACAGTTAAAAAATAGACAAAACCCGAGTCTTCAAATGCAAGTACATAGTCAACTTTGAATATGTAATTATAGTTAAAATCAATGGCACTGACGTTGGTTCCCTTTTTCCAGCGATAATCCACGGAATGCTGCGTTCCGTTCCAGTTAAATATAAGCGATGCCACAGACTTGAGCTCTCTGTTATTATTGGAATCAGTGGAAGCTGACACTACAAACAAAGGAACACTGGCCACTGAACCTGACAAGCTTGATGACGTCGCTGACGATGACGTTGTACCTGATGATGAAGTCACTGACGATGACGCTGTACCTGATAATGACGTCACTGAAGCAAATATAGTTGAGTCACCACGGATAAGATTTAATCTGCTGCTGCTATCCAACGTGGACACAGAGTCAGATAAGTTGACGAGCCAGCAGTGTGACCTACATAAGATAATCAGGTCATCGTGTCCTGGAATGGCTACAAGCTTTATTCCCTGAGTACGTTCCTTTTCTTCATGAGTAGAATTATGAGTAGACTGAAGATCAATCTTCAGTCTACTCATAATTTTAATAGTTGTCGGATCCAGTGAAAGAATCTCATCGTCAGTGGACACCAGGAGGTGCCACTCTGGTTCCTGGCTGGAACGGCGACGGCGGACAAGGACAAATCCCGGAGAAACTGGGGGCGTGATGGATAGATCCCGACATGTTATACCCAGAGGACATCCCCGAGGAATTTCCGGCGTACATCCTTGAACGGGTTGAGTTATCGTAGACAGAGAAAAAAGAAGGAACGAAATCCACCCTTCAAAGGAGTACATGATTTAAATCTGATCGAGATAGCTGATATTAGTTAGAGTCATATTCTCATACTGCAAATGATTTATGACTCCTAAATTAACTGATAATTAGCTGCAAAGTCAACAAAGTAGTCATTTTTAAATTATAATATAATATAAAGTTCATCATAGCAAAAGTGCTAGTGTCAGATAACAGAACAACGTTAAGAGTAAATGCTTACAACTTAAATTTACAACTCTGGCGTTGCTGAAGCTTTTACCTCCAGTGACAAAAGTGCAAACCTACAGGTATTTTTCGCGAATACGATACTATTGGCGACTGCGATTGATCAATCAATAAAGACCAACCAATTAATACATCAATCAATCAACTATTGAATAAGCTATGTGAGATAATGAAATTAAAAAGAAAACTCTCTCAGGGTATCGCATAACGGCAGGCAGGTGAAATTCATGACACTTAACTCTATCAACAAACACTATCTCCAGCTTTCTATTTTTAAATAAATTCGTGTCATTAAATCAATCATTCGCCATAAGAATCGAACATGAAATTAAGAGCGTAGGACAAGAAAATCAACTAAGATCAGCTATCAGAACCAATTTTTAGACTTAGCAACGACAGCAACTCGACGAAAATATTTGGAATAATTGGACAAGATGCCGGGGCTTCATGCCACACAATCAATCAATCAATATAAATTTAACGTCCGGTTCCTGCCATAAATCAATGTCAGGGACGTTTCTTGCAGAATCTACACAAACAGGCGTCAAGTCACCACACGATGACGACTGAGTATAGAGATACCAATGTTAACAATGACACAAGTTGCGTCTTAGAAAAATGGGAGGAAGTGGGAAAGGTACGGAGCTTTCAAAATAAGTGTAAAAATTGCGTATTACGTGTTAGGCGACTTACGGAGCGTGCGTTGTTGCTCTAGGTCCTAGGGGGTGATCGATGAATGCCCTTGAAACGAGTAGACCTATCTAACATCTTTCTTTATATTCTAAGCTGACACGTCTTTACGTCTGTACTTAGATTATATACACCTACACTGTACTTGTATTTATTGCTTCATTGATTGGTAATTGATGGCATAAAAGTTTTACCTGAAGTTTATGATTACATTTAGGACCGCGCGCCTAGAGAAGTTATACAGGCCTACAATTAAAACCTTGTTTTCAATGCTAGAAAAGAACTTATTAAGCGAGAAGTTAGATTAAATAGTTATAGTAGAATTTAATCAAAGTATTTTAATATCTCTCTAATCTACAGAAGCACAAAATTACGTCACTGGCTCAGAATCGAATACAAACGTAATCTGTAACTCGGAAATTCGAGGTTCTTTTTTAAATAGATTAGATAGTCATCTAATTAAACTGGCACAAGCTAATATAACTCTTGGATCACATGCCAGATATTGAAATGCCAATGCACCTAAACATGATCAACTTATCACATCTCCTGGGCCAGTGGGCTAACAGGCTACGCTAGTCAGTGGAAAAGACTACTGTTGCACTTCAGAGCAGAAAAGTCGATGCTAAATTCATTCTCTTAGAGTTTAAGTAATTTAATGAAACTGTGCAAGAAAACGAATGTGTGAAATCTCTACTATCATAAAACCCCTAAAATATAATTATGAAATAAATCTATTCTTTATAATATGAAATTTTGTATTATCGACTAATAAACTATATTATTTTGAAACCTTTCTGATCTATAGACTATCGTCGCATGGAATCCTTCAGCCTAACTCAATATAATCATCAGAGAGAAGCGCAGTGGAATCCTTCAGCCTAACTCAATATAATCATCAGAGAGAAGCGCAGTTCATCCCTAGCGAAGTTAAGCCCCGTTGTTCCCGCATCTCTGGGCACCCGCTGTGTCAGCCTCTTGTAAATATAGACATGGGAACCCTCCCGGATCTGTGGAATGATGGAATCTCTAGAAGCTTAACGTTATAGTACAACTGGGCAGAAAGTATAGACGTTTTCATCGAGACTTAAGTTATGGGAGTATTGAGTATAGTAAAAGATTTCAAGCATTTTATCTTTTTTTACGCTAGAGTTATCTGCCTATATACCTCATTCTGTCTATCTGTCTCACTCTCTCTCTCTCTCTCTCTCTCTCTCTCTCTCTCTCTCTCTCTATATATATATATATATATATATATATATATATATATATATATATATTTCTCTCTCCTCTAGTTTTAACTCTCTTTCTCTTCCTAACCCTCTCCATAGGCAATGCAAATGGCAGTTCCAAAGTATATATTTCTAATGTGTCTGCATACAGCCTGCGCTCGTATAAAATGCGAATTACTATGATATAAATTATTGATAAGTAAAATAATTTAAATTAAGAGGCGCCTAACTCATCGCCTAACACATCGTAGCTATAAACTAGGATTGTATGATTGTACCGGACGTTAAATTCTTATTGATCGATTGATTGATTGTATAAATAAATTTAAATTGGCGAATATTTTGCCGAATTAACTTACAGTATATATATATATATATATATATATATATATATATATATACATATATATAAATATAAATATATATATATATATATATATATATAAATATATATATATATATATATATATATATATATATACATATATATATATATATATATATAATTTCAAATTTCACTGCTAGTCTGCTAACATTTTTTAAACTTTCCCATAGCGAGTCCGGGACACTGAACAATAGTCAACTGTTAACTGTTCGTATCGAAAGAGGCGACTAAACAATAGCTGAGGAAGGCAACGGGAAACACCTCAGAAGCCATTTTGCAAGTTAATTAAAGGCTACATAATATTATACAGGACACAGCTAAAGCATAGCCTACGTGAAGGAATTAAGTTCCTGTTCTTCAATTAAAATGCTCTTTATGAGGCGTGAAGAAGACTTTGTGTAGGCAAATGCACTCTGGAAATGTCACTTCGCTCCCAGAACACTAAACAGTCATGAAAATTTTAACTGGAGTGGATGAATGATTATCTCTAAGCTGTTTTGTTGGGTTTAAACTCTGAAGAACTCTCTCTCTCTCTCTCTCTCTCTCTCTCTCTCTCTCTCTCTCTCGTCATTATCATTTTATTTATAATTGGTCTCTTTTATAATTCATGGGCATGTGAGTTTTTCAGATTAACGTACAAAGCGTCAGAGATTGACAAGATATAGTTTAGGGCTTTTTAATTAATCACACAAGTAGAGGTTCCTTATGAGTTCAGCTGTGAACTTTGTTCTTTAGACGTTATCGTGATGGCATCAGTTACACAGTGTTTGTTGTTATCATAGGTACAGGTTAAAGTACCTTAGATCAGACTTGTAGTCGAGACCAAAACTCCGAGACCAAGACCAAGACCGAACCCCTCGAGACCAAGACCATAACCAAGACCAGACCTTCAAGACCAAGACCATTAAAGACAACATGCTCCAAGTATGACTAAATGAGGTGAGTTATACATCATTTGAAATTTAAAATCTGAGGATGCCGTCCAACAGTGGATCAATAGGTAGGCCTAAAGAGAAAAGCTTTTAACCGCCTTGTTCGAAACTGTTCATATATAAAGAAAGGAGCTGATCATGAAAATATGAGGTTGTGCGCAAAGTGGAAGGAAGAAAATTCCAGATCAGTGGAGCAGAATGCCGGTAGGAGCGTGTGGACAGCTAACTGCTACGAGGAGAAATTCCTCTAAAAAGACAATTAAGGCGATAAGAGAGCAACTTAGTGATATAGCAATCTCTCTCTCTCTCTCTCTCTCTCTGTCTATCTCTCTCTCTTAATTGGCAGTCTATTGGCAGGTCCACGGCATATAATTCTTCCAAATATTTCTATCCTCTGCCTTTCTACATGAATATTTTTTAATGGAAGCCATGATTCTAAAAATAGAATTAAATGAAGCGTGTACTCTCTTCTAATATGCTACAATATATTATTTAAAATCACTTTTCACTACTGCTATTGTATGACACCTATTCAACGTCTTAGTACTAGCATATTTGTTTATTTATACTTATATACTATGCAAGTGATGAATTTATGCAATTTTTTGGAAATGCAACAATAAATGATTTTTTTAACAACATAAAAATTCAATCTTCGACAGGAGCTTATATGAAAGATATTTTATCTGTAAATAAATAAGTGGACTGGAAATCTTGTACTAATAGTCTCTAAAATAACAATAAACTTAACAATTCGAGTGCTACTGTCATCCGTGACAAAATCGAGCACTATTGAGGCAAATCCAGGCCGGTGAGAAAAAGAAGGTACCAAACGGTGCAAATTCCAGAATCGAAAAATTGCTCTGAAGATAAAGGAGATTGAAGAGAAGGTGTAGACTGACTCTATACTTATAGTTTTTAAAATCGCAATATAGGGCCAAATAGAGAAATTTTTCTTGCAGTATAAAAATAGACATTAATGACAAATATATATTAAGAAAGAGTAATATGATGCCATTTTAGAATTTATGGGATTGAGAAGGGCCTTTCGGGATATTGTTATACTTTAATAGTTTTCCTTGTGCTGCTATTGTTTATTATTAAATTTTATTTATATATTTCTATTTATAATATTTCTATTACGAGTCAGTATAACGATTGTAATTTTTGATTAAGGTATATTATCCAATTTATCCTCTCTACTCCCTAATATACTAAGCAAGTGAAATCCACAGCTATATACAAGAAGTAATTCTTTATGTTATTGTAAAACCTGATTTTTATTAGTACACACTAAAAGAAATTAAACAGTATTTAGTAATATTAATTTATAAATCACAATAAGTTTAAATTCCTAAAAAACGGATGATAAAAATTGATCATGCTATTTATTTGAAACGAATTTAAATTTTGTATGTATTTGTTTATGCAAGGACTTTGGGTATCACTTTTAGTTTTGAAATTTAAATTTTTTCAGATAAGAAGTTGCTTTAGATTTAGTCCTCTTTGCACTATCATTTGTCCTTGCATCAATATTTTATTTTTAGCTTTTTATCATTTGTGATTCATGATGTTTTGACATATTGTTTTATTTGTTTAAAAGATCATGATTGTTTTAAACAAAACAATAAAATAATTCCATTCAATTCAATTTAATAAGAATACCAAAAAGGTTCATTCAACCCTGTAGAGTTCACATGAAAAACATACAAATAAGCAAATGCAACAGGAAAAAGAGGACACAAACTAAATGCGAACTATATTAAACTTAGAGAAAAATATGATAATTAACGATAATAGATGAACTCGTGCATACAAAATAGGCTGGGAGACATTTAATATGTCTCTGTTAATATGTGAATTCATTAAAATAACTACAGATCATCAGCTGAAATTTCATTTTGTGGTAATTAGACGTTGAAGATGGCTACGGCTTCCTCAGGCCCTCGACCTTTACGCAGTATTAGTGGAGAAGATGACATGGATGAAGAGGATGATGAAGATATGTTTAATTACTATGATCACGGAGAGGCCGATGAGACAGACATGTGTCGTAGGAAGGAGGATGATCCAGAATATTTCCCCTATGAGCTACTGGCTGTGGAGGATGTTGATCGTCTTCTTAACGAGAGCGTAGAAACTGTCTGTAAATCTATTCAGGTAAACCTTAGTGATTCCTGTCAATCAACGATACTTATTTTATGATTAATTTTCTTGTTGAACTTATCTGAATTTTATAGTAAGATTATTGTTATAATGAGACATAGTTGGAAAAGAATACAAACCTGAAAAGTAAATTGTAAGAATATTGTATTTCATCAGAACGTATTGTATCAGAGATTTGATCGTCTGAATCACATATGAATAAATCTAGTACAATTTTTTTATCTTCCTGCACTGTTCTATGCAAGATTCAATTCCTATTTATAATTTTTTTGCCACATTGCCACATTGGTTATTTTCTGTTGTAGGCTTGGCTACATCTCCACTATTCAAAGCTCTTGTGAAAATTAATTACTGAGTAGAAATTCTTTTTGGGCTCTTGGCCTAAAACAACCATTGTTGAATCTAGTTTGTGAATATGAATGTGTGCTTGGCTTTTAAACTGCAGATATAAGTTTACAAACGTCATCAAACAAGCTGTATTATTCTAATAGTTGTTAAAGGATAATTTAAAACGTCTTGAGAAACTGAAGTGTTATTTCATTGTGTTTTGCATATTTAGGTAATTCCAGCAGTTGCCAAGGTTCTATTGCAAACACACAGATGGAATATATTAGATGTTATAGCTAAACACAGAAAGGAGCCGGCTCGGTGCTCCATCAAGGCTGAAAATACATCCGTTAATAAGGTGAATGGTCATTTGTGTAAAATGTTTCTATTTGATTGATGTTTCCATTCCATTTAATTTTGTAATTATTTATTGTCATTGTGTTATACTGCACTGCTTATTTAAATCTGTAAACAGGTTGTGTCCCTTGGTTATTCCTGCAGAGGTAATGAGGTATCTAGACCGAAGAAAGGGGCTCTTTGAAATAATATGCTCTATTTATCTTAGTTTGTTTTATATGTTTTAATTCACATAGAATTTAGCTTTGTTATTGCAATCTGCTTTGTTCCTTTTTGTGTAGATGCTAATAAATAATTTTGTAATTCTAAACAAAGGTGTATGCATTGGTTATTGACGTTGTGAAGTATATTGCTACAAAGTTGAATGAACCTGATCAGATATAGAACTAGTGACTTGAAGTGTATATTTGACAAAGTTGGCCTTGCTGGATAATTATGATCTCATTAGTGAAACAGTATGTATTATTTGTATTTATTGTGTCTTTTGCATATATAGGTTATACATGTAACCTATATGTTTATCCAATTATGTATTGTCTATTCTGATTTATATTGTGTCTTTCGTATGTTTACAGATACCAAGGAATTTTGTATGTCCGGTGTGCATGCAGGCAGCTAAACCTGAATCAGTTCTAAGTCTGTCGTGCGATCATTTGTTCTGTTGTGAGTGCTGGCAAAATTACTTCCAAGTACAGATACAGTCGGGCCTCTCGACTGGTACGTTGGCTTTTCTTAGTTCATAACTAAATTTGTGTCGGCTTTAAGATTTGCTTTCCGATGTAAAATGAGCCTCAGAGGATGAACATAAAAATTGCGATATTGACATATGTAGTATGGGAACCAGAGATGAACTAGAGTTTAGATAAAATAATGAAATCTAGAGGTGAAAGTAATGGATTTCTCCGCTATTGGATTATTGTTTAATATCTGCAGCTCACTTTAGTATGCTGTCCTTAGTTTTAGATTTCTGCAGTGTGTCTATATGTCCTTGTTGCTGTATTTTGTAAAATGATGTCTTTTAACACTCTATAATAATATATACAGTTGATGAAGTTCACGTTAAACACTGCTGGATGCTATTTTGCTGAATGATCCATATGTTGTAAGGGGAGCGTAATGAGTTAGTGGTTGCATGGTGATTTTAGAAGCATGAGCTCATGAGTTTAAAACCCAGCCGTATGACTGTTGAGTAGAGCTAAAAAAGCTGCTAAAGCTAAGGTTAGCATCAGTTTCCTCACTCGAAAGCGATGTCAGTGATGGGCGAGCCCAGGATTTGAACCCAGCTCATACTGATCCACGGTCGAGTATCTAACCGACTTCGCCACTCACTCCAGCCAGTGCAGTTGAGTCTGCATACTTTAACCTTGTCTTCTTTGCTTAGTGCAAGAGTGGCCAGTCTGCATTTCAAGAAGTGCATTTCTTCTATACAGTATATAGAAGAACTTATCAATTTAGAAATTTTGCAGGGTTGCCATCTGACCTAAAGAGTAGCATGTGCTGAATAGATAAATATCTTCTCAAATAGACGTGGTTCTCCTGGATTTCATTGATCAACATGACGTTTCCTGGTATGAAACACTTTTTTGTCATATACAGATTATATACAGATACACGCAGATGCTGGTTCTGCGCAGGTATAATTTTGTTGCTCTTTTGCGTTTTACCGTTTTAATGGAGATACCTGCTTGCTGATCTATGTTACAGCAATAGAGTGCATGGCAAAATCGTGCGATGTGTTGGTTCATGAAGACTTTGTCCTCAGCCTGCTCACTAACTCCAGTCTCAGGGACAGATATCAGGAGTATACATTTGGTGACCATGTTAAGGTAAACTTATGTTGCTTTGTTGAGACTGGATCAGTTTCTTAAATAGAATTTAAATGTTAATACGATTTAATGATTTAATTAAATATTTCTTGCTGTTATGGTGTATAACAACAACAAAATGTTAAATTTCTTAATTGAATAAATTAAATGAATGAGTGCATTCAATCAAAGGCAAAGATAATATTAAGTAAATCACAATTTAGATTTATAGAAGGTTGTGGCACAAAAAGAGGCTATAGGGGTAGTGCGAGTCATACGTAAATGCAGCTAAGAGCAGGGAAAGATGTTTCTATATGTTTTGTAGACTGAGAAAGTTTTGATAGGATGAACTTGGTGAAAATGTTAACCATTTTCAGAGAAATTGGAGTGTACTGGAGAAATAGAAGACTAATTATGAAGCTTTACGTGAGTCAAAGGGCAATTATCAAGGTTCAGCAGGAAAGAAGGAGGAATATGAAAAAGAGTAACACAAAGCTGCTGCATGTCGCCACTTCTGTTTGACATTTACTCTGAGGCAATTACGATTGAAGCAATGGATAACATTGAAGAGATCATAAAAGTTGTCGGTAAATGAATGAAAGAAGTCAGATTTGCCTATTTTCAAGGTATGACTGCTGGTAGCGAAGCAGGTTTCCCAAAATTTATGGCCGGTCTGAACATTGCTGCTGGAAAGTATGGAATGAAAATTAATAGCTAGATGACGAAAGTGATGAGCGTGTCTATTGAGATATTGATCAGAGCGCAGTGGTAGATAAGAAATAATCATCAAATAAAAAATACCGATGTCCATTTAAAGCCATTTATTTCCATAGCTTGTTGTTGTTGTTGTTTGCCCTGTAGAGCCACCCTGAGCTAAGATTCTGCCCTGGACCAAACTGTTCTATGGTTGTGAGGGCACAGCTTTCTCGGGCTAAAAGAGTTGTGTGCTCCAACTGCATGACTTCCTTTTGGTATGTATGAACAGCAAGATGGACTGTATGCAAATGTTTAGGTGTATTGTATATTGTCTGAAACGGTTCTGGAAAATTTAAATAGAATACATATTATAAATTTCTCTAAATTGTTAACTTTCTTGTCATATATGTTCTATGGGGATTGATTGATTACTCATTGATGGTTCCACTGTTTTTCTGTGCTACTTGCCATCAATAATAACAATAATTAGAGTGCTACAGTCATCAATGACAACATTGAGCACTAATGAGACAAAATCAAGCCAGTGAGCAAAAGGAAGATCCAGAAACTGTGCAAATTCCAAAATCTAGAAAATCAGTCCTAAGTATCAGACATCATGGCTTCTTTATGCTGCTCCATTAAACATTAACTGCTTTTATAGATTCTTACATACAGTGGTGCTTTGTAGTTGTAAATTATTATCAGCTTGGCTGTTTTATGTACCTGATTTGCGAGCCGAAATTTCTTTTCATATTTAGTTAAGAAAACTAAGTGCCATAACTTATAAATTAGTGGCTATGAAAACTTTAATACTGAGAGTTGGAATGACTAGTGTATAATGTTTTGTAAATACTAAAAAATGTAAAAAATTCCTAGTTTTTAATAAGATTTTTATAGTTTAGATGACTAGTTGAGTACTATGGATTATGGACTGTTAATAATTGCGCTTATTAACGTTGCAAAAATTACAAATATGTTTTTAAAAAGATATATTTATGTTTGATATTTTGTGATTTTGTATTTTATATTCTGATAGAAGTATTGATATTTAACATTCTCGTAACGCATTTATGTGCGATGCAGCTTCAAATGTGGCATAGATTACCACGCTCCTACAGATTGTGAGACCATCAAGCGGTGGCTGACAAAGTGTGCCGATGATTCCGAGACAGCCAACTACATCAGTGCCCATACTAAAGACGTAAGCTCTCCATTGTTTCTCTCTACCTCTCTTTCAATTGTTGAAATATGACACTACTGATGATACGTACTTAAAGTTATATAATTTATATACTTCTCATTAATTCTATTTACCAGTGATAATAATGTTAAACTTACCCGTGAATATTTGCTTAACGTGCTATAGTGTACCAAGGTTTTTTATTGAGAAGCCAGGCGAGCTTAAGTACATGTAGTGCTAGATGTTATAATGAGCAGTAGATGTTTGATCAATGTGTTGTAGTGCCCCAAGTATCACTTGTGTATTGAGTGATTAATGTACTGTAGTGCCCCAAGTGTCACGTGTGTATTGAGTGATCAATGTGCTGTAGTGCCCCAAGTGTAACGTGTGTATTGAGTGATCAATGTGCTGTAGTGTCCCAAGTGTCACGTGTGTATTGAGTGATCAATGTGCTGTAGTGCCCCAAGTGTCACGTGTGTATTGAGTGATCAATGTGCTGTAGTGTCCCAAGTGTCACGTGTGTATTGAGTAATCAATGTGCTGTAGTGTCCCAAGTGTCACGTGTGTATTGAGTGATCCATGTGCTGTAGTACCCCAAGTGTCACGTGTATATTGAGTGATCGATGTGCTGTAGTGTCCCAAGTGTCACGTGTGTATTGAGTGATGTTTGATCAATGTGCTGTAGTGTCCCAAGTGTCACATGTGTATTGAGTGATATTTGATCAATGTGCTGTAGTGTCCCAAGTGTCACGTGTATATTGAGTGATCAATGTGCTGTAGTGTCCCAAGTGTCACGTGTGTATTGAGTGATGTTTGATCAATGTGCTGTAGTGCCCCAAGTGTCACGTGTGTATTGAGTGATCAATGTGCTGTAGTGTCCCAAGTGTCACGTGTGTATTGAGTAATCAATGTGCTGTAGTGTCCCAAGTGTCACGTGTGTATTGAGTGATCAATGTGCTGTAGTGTCCCAAGTGTCATGTGTGTATTGAGGGATGTTTGATCAATGTGCTGTAGTGCCCCAAGTGTCACATGTGTATTGAGTGATGTTTGATCAATGTTCTGTAGTCCCCCAAGTGTCATGTGTGTATTGAGTTATGTTTGATAAATGTGTTGTAGTGCCCCAAGTGTCACTTGTGTATTGAGTGATCAATGTGCTGTAGTGTCCCAAGTGTCACGTGTGTATTGAGTGATCAATGTGCTGTAGTGCCCCAAGTGTCACGTGTACATTGAGTGATCAATGTGCTGTAGTGTCCCAAGTGTCACGTGTGTATTGAGTGATCAATGTGCTGTAGTGCCCCAAGTGTCACGTGTGTATTGAGTGATCAATGTGCTGTAGTGCCCCAAGTGTAACGTGTGTATTGAGTGATCAATGTGCTGTAGTGTCCCAAGTGTCACGTGTGTATTGAGTGATCAATGTGCTGTAGTGCCCCAAGTGTCACGTGTGTATTGAGTGATCAATGTGCTGTAGTGTCCCAAGTGTCACGTGTGTATTGAGTAATCAATGTGCTGTAGTGTCCCAAGTGTCACGTGTGTATTGAGTGATCCATGTGCTGTAGTGCCCCAAGTGTCACGTGTATATTGAGTGATCGATGTGCTGTAGTGTCCCAAGTGTCACGTGTGTATTGAGTGATGTTTGATCAATGTGCTGTAGTGTCCCAAGTGTCACATGTGTATTGAGTGATATTTGATCAATGTGCTGTAGTGTCCCAAGTGTCACGTGTATATTGAGTGATCAATGTGCTGTAGTGTCCCAAGTGTCACGTGTGTATTGAGTGATGTTTGATCAATGTGCTGTAGTGCCCCAAGTGTCACGTGTGTATTGAGTGATCAATGTGCTGTAGTGCCCCAAGTGTCACATGTGTATTGAGTGATCAATGTGCTGTAGTGTCCCAAGTGTCACGTGTGTATTGAGCGATGTTTCATCAATGTGCTGTAGTGTCCCAAGTGTCACGTGTGTATTGAGTGATGTTTGATCAATGTGCTGTAGTGTCCCAAATGTCACGTGTGTATTGAGTGATCAATGTGCTGTAGTATCCCAAGTGTCACGTGTGTATTGAGTGATGTTTGATCAATGTGCTGTAGTGTCCCAAGTGTCACGTGTGTATTGAGAAGAATGGAGGGTGCAATCACATGCAGTGCTGTAAATGTAAACATGATTTCTGCTGGATGTGTCTTGGAGGTTTGTATATATTTATCAGAATTTACTGGAATATTCCAATAATTTTCATAATTTACCAGAATATACTAGAACTGCTATAATTCCTGCTTTCACTCGCAATAACTATACTATTAGGTAGCTGAAACAGGGAAGAACATTAATCGCAATTCAATCTCCAATCAAACTTAATTAAATAATCTTACTTGTTCTCATATGTGGCCACCGGTTTTGCAATCTCCTTACTTGAGAAATGCAATTCGCTGCAATCTTTAGTGATTGGATTAAACTGCTTGAGTTTCTTCTTTTATAATTGTGAATGAATTCATACTACAACATGAGACTATGGTGTATGTGTTATAGGAACAGTAATTTTTATTCTATACATATATGTAATCAAATTATTTTTAACCAGTGTTGTGTTGGGGTTGCTGAAGAATAGACCAACCATGAATTGCACGTGTCGTAAAGGCATTAATACCCAAATCAACGTCAGAAAGGGCATTCAGATGGTGAGCGCCTAAGATCCAGAAATATGCTACAAAATTTAATAAAACGAATAGAAAAGTGAAGATCAATTTGTATCCCGACTCAGCTGATCTGGGATTCAATGGAAGATGCTGATGTTATGATATGTAATTAATTTACTGACTGCTTGTGCATTTTTAGTTGGTGTATTCTGTAATCTTGATGCAGGTTTATGCTATTCTCTCTCCTGAGCGATGACAATACTGCGATGTTGCTTCTAAAACTAAAATTGAATATAATTGATGTATAAATTTATATAAAGAAAGTGTCATAATTTAACTCAAGGTAGAAATCTTTAACATGTGACTGCTGTGCTTGTATAAATAGAAGCGCTGTCTGTTGTAGAATTGTTTAATATTTTAGACTATAGGACAGGTAGAGATGTTGCCCATGTTGTTGTTGTCTCAGATTGGAAGTCGCATGGTAGCGAGTATTACGAATGCAGTCGCTACAAAGAGAATCCGAACATCTCCAACGAGTCAGCTCATGCTCAGGCGAGAGAGGCTCTCAAGAAGTATCTCTTCTACTTCGAGAGGGTGATTACTTTCCTATCTTTCCTATTTATCGTCTATCTATATTACTTTCCTACTTTCTTAGGAATGTCTTGATAGCGTAGGGGTAACGTCATAAACTTTTAAATGACAGATCCTGAGGTGAATGGAACCCTCGTGGATTCGAATCCCAGCCGCGCTGATCTGAGAGTAAAATCTCGGACATTAACTGGACTGGTTATACGTAAAATAGACTATATATTGCCAAATGGTTTAAACGTGTTATTAAAAAGTGATAGATATCAATATAGTTGATCGTTTCACTATATTGCGTGTTTACTTTTTATCTGTGAATACAACTGCTTACTAATAGCAGACATTTGAACATCTGTGAATGTATATCTCAGTGTACCAGTATCTAGCGAAATTAATCCCTGAATTTGCAGTTTTTATGTATTTTTCATTTTCGCAATGTAGTTCATTACGCGGAGGTGATAATGGATGGTTTTAGAATTTTTTAAAAATAACTGGTAAATGAATTACTAATGATAATTATAATTGAAATAGGAAATTAGCGGTTACATGACATTTGCTAAATTGTTATACTTTATTATATCTACTTTTATTTTTGCTGTTAGTTTTCCCACTCAACGGGTATTTAACAGTCGATTCTTAGTCTTCTTAATCCGTCGAAGGAGAAGAATCGACCTTATGTTGAATGTAAATTTTGCTTAACAGTTTCCTAGATGTGTATCATTTTGTGACCATCGGGTGTTAAATTGTTCTTATTGGTTGATTTTATTTGTAATTTATTTTTTGATTAGATTCATTTTTGTAACCATCTGATGTTGTCATTGGTTGATTGATTGGCAGTGGGAGAATCATGCGAAGAGTTTAAAGTTGGAGGAGCAGACTCTTGGTAAGATAAAGTCGAGGATTGAGGACAAGGTGATGAAGAGCAGTGGCACGTGGATAGACTGGCAGTATCTCCTGCAGGCTGCAGAGCTGCTCAAAAAGGTTCCTGATTCTCTTCTACAATCTTTCTCTCTTTTAATGTTCCGTTGAATGCCAGGTCCTAAGTATTCTATTCCTAGTCTGAGTGTTATCATGTTTAATAATTAGCAATTAAAGATCAACTAATTGATCCTTTGCATTGACACTGCCTTAGTTTAGAGATTTATCACTTCCCGCATGTGGTTTTGCTCTGTCTCTCGTTTATGCGGATTGTTTGAAATATATTTTGAATTTATTTTGCCCATCATATGTTGTTTAATTCAGTATCGGCGCTGTTTTGTATCGTCACTTGAGACATGCCAGATATCATCTAATTATTTATTATACCACATTTGACCCATGATTAGACATCACATTTGACCCATGATTAGACATCACATTTGACCCACGATTAGACATCACATTTGACCCATGATTAGACATCACATTTTGACCCATGATTAGATATCACATTCGATAACGATTAGACATCACATTTGACCCATGATTGGGCACCACATTTGACCCATGATCAGACATCACATCTGACAAGTTTTCTATGTGTACATTCAGTGTCGATACACACTTCAGTACACGTACCCGTACGCCTACTACCTGGAGAAGGGCTCGAGGAAGCTGCTGTTCGAGTACCAGCAGTCACAGCTCGAGGCTGAGGTCGAGAACCTGTCGTGGAAGGTTGAGCGGGCAGAGATCACTGATCGAGGCGTGAGTTTACATTTTTTACATTAATCTGCTATGATGTTTATTTAGCGAGTGGATGAAAGAAAGTCTATTCGTATCCCGACCTTGGTTAAACTGGGGTTTTAAGGGAAGATAATGATGATGATGATGTTTATTTAGCGTATTGTAAGGATGTTATCACCAGAAGGTTGTTAAAATTACTGAAACTCTGAAAGATTTTCATTATACAATAGTACGTAAAACTACTATGATTAAATCAGCTATATTTAATCAACAGATTTAAAATTCTGTAGTATTATAGTTGTTGGATACTATAGTTCAACTGTAGCTAAGCCTTTTTTGTGCAACTGCAACAATTAGTATGCTACCGTTGTCAATGACAACATCGAGCGCTAGTGATAGTGTCAGTGATAGTCAGTGATACTGAAAGTGAAAGGTGACGGGAAAACTTTTCAGACAACTGTTTAAATGTAAATATTAATAATTTCTAGATTTCTAACAATTTAAGCCCATGATTTAAAATGGTTAAGTTATTTGTTTGTAATCTTTTATAATTATATTATTTATGATTTTATTCGATGTGCTGTAGGAACTGGAGAATCAGATGGATATTGCAGAAAAGCGAAGACTGATATTAGTCAAGGATTTTTTGGATGCATAGATAATGGATACTTGTCTGTAGTTTGAGGATGCAGAATGTCATTCAGAATGTGTGTTTCTGCTTGTGAAATCCGTGAACTGAAACAAATAAAGGTTAACGAGTCAAACAGGATAAATAGGTAAACATAAAATATAAATAAACAGAAAAAATAGGATAAACTAATTAATTAAAAGAAGAAATATATTACGTTAAGAATAATGGAAATAAACTACAGCAACAGTAACTCTATATGCTAGTACACTTTGTACGATAGTTTTTATTACGGTGGCAGTTGTTAGTAAATCGATACAACTTTTTTGGTAGTGTCTTATTCTGCTAATGTTAGTCTCATTGTGTTATACTAGTTTTTATAGTGATCGCAGACATCTTTCTAAAGACCTGGCAAAGTTTTGATCTTGACTTGTATTTAATTGTTTATTTGTGAATATTATTGAACTATATCTTTTATGGGGTTAGTAAGTTGAAAGAGTGAAATAAATTTTAGATCTTTAATTAGTCTGGCTTTTCATCTTTGTAATGATTTTTATTTCATCTTTAAATTGGAGTCTGTTTTTCTTAGGATAGTATTTGTTAGTTATTGGTTAGCTTATTGGATAGCAATTGCTAGTTATTGGGAAGCATTTGATAGTTATTGGGTACGGCGGGATTTAGGGCACTTGGTTTAGTTGCGATTATCAAGTTAATTATCAAGTTAAGTTACATCGACCTCAGTTAGTTCTTTGTGGGTGACCACCTTGGAAGACCGAGTGTTGACAGTTTAGGCAGGAAATATTCCAAGGGTGATGGAAGGTTATCCGCGCCGGCTGCAATTAATGCGCCATAAAAAGACAACGATTACTAATAACCATGGAGAGAAAGGAGGAAATGGGCCTTAAACAAGCATCTGAACCAGTGTGCCGTTATGTTTATGTTTATTGGTTAGGAATTGCTAGTTTGTGGATAGCATTCGATAGTTATTGGGTAGCAATTGCTAGTTATTGGGTAACAATTGATAGTTATTAGGTTATTTGGTACACTCCATGAAATTCACGTTTAGGGACGTAGCTGTCTGCTCTACGGTATCCGAGTAGCCGTATTTTGGAAATCGATCAGCTCTAGTAGTCGAGCTTGTAATTTATTATTAGGAGTATGAAGAAACGATGACCTGAGTTACGTTTGTTATGCCATATCTGCGCTTGTTGTAAGTAATGCAGACGTTATGATGGCTATTTGTTTATTTGATTTGTGCTATTATATTCCTATGATTAATAATTTTGCTTCCGTTTTCTCATCCTTTTTTCTTTGGCTCTAGTTAAGATATGCTCCATCGTTAGCAGTTTAAATCTGTTAACTAAGAACGTTGACCAATACTAGATGTTACAAATTTAAAGACGTTAAGGTTTATTTGTTATTAAATTTTGATTATATAGACCACGATAAAATCTGATGATTTTGATCATATGTTTGTACAGTTCCAGATAAATCTCATAAATATTGGTATAACATTCACTGAACTGTCTATTGATTCTTACATTTTCAACAGTTATTAGTTTTAAGAAATTACAGGTCATTGTAGTTATTAAGAAATGGTAAACGTATAAATTAAATCAAGATAAACGTCTAAGTTTTGTTGACAAAATTATGATTTTCTTTGTAAAATTGTTCTAAAATGTATCTTTTCTCGTAATTGCGGTGGAATCAACTTTCATACAGAAGGCCCTATGTTCTACAATTATAATTATGAAATGAATTACAACTGCTAAAATTGAAAGAATATTAATAATTATATACATGTGTAATTAATTGTTACTATTTCTGATATTGGTATTTTAAATATACGTGGACATTATTATACGAAAATTCATTTTGATAAATTTGATCACTTTTACAATAAAACTTTCATTAGAAAATTCCAACTGGTTGCTGTATTTACTTTACTAATTAAAGTGAGAGAAAGAAATAGACGACTTTAGTACTTAAATTCGCATTGCTTCATACGCTTTACGTAACTTATTTAGAATTTAAGAGATCTCAATAGAAATAACTACAGCATATTAACGGAAACAGATTTCAACATCAGATTTAGGTTACGGCGCTAGGAAGCTGCGATAGGCCTACAGGTATTTCTATTATTGTAATTTGGCCCTTTCTTCTGAAATTTCAGTTAGGGCTTATCCATTTGTTATTCAGTAATTAACAGCAAAATCTTGCTAAACATAGAGACTCCGAGTCAAATCAGAACTTCCGGGTCTTATTTCATCAAACGAGAGCAAATGAAAAAGTTGTTCACGTCATCGCCGGCGACAGTTTGCTCGTAGCAAGGACACAACAATAGCTTGTTTAAAAATTAAACTAGCTATAGTTTAAAAATTAGCACCAGAATTTAACCATAATCCAACGATGAATTTGAATACTAGAGTTTTTAAAATTAATTTCAGAAGCACAGCGTTATATATTATTAGTCATCGAAGAGGAGGCAACTAGAAAGCTGAAAGTACACCTTTTCGATAGCTGCCACGCTCTCTACGAATCGAGCAACGGTTAAATCAATGATATCTGTAAGGAGCTATCGGTTCGGTACTTAGTCGATACTGATATTTTAAATTATGATAAGGGTGTATGTTTATTACATTTCTCTTTATTGATCAGATCTGGGATATCTTGACATCCTCATCCAGTAGCTGTTTTGTTGACGCGAACCTGAAATCCCGTATTTGTCTACTTTAAAATGAAGTTAACACTGTCCAGAGTAATATTAGTAAATAACAGTCTACAAAATTCGGCAAAAGTACACTAAACATGTTAGCTTCAGTTCAATTTCTTAAATTATAAATAAAACTCGATAAACTTCGCGTCGAACATAAACTGACTCAAAAGCATTTAAAAACAATGAAATTAATTTATTGTACTTAATTTGCAGTTTTTTTAACATAGAAAATCCCTGAACAAAATCGATCGAGTACATCATCACGCTTTATCGCTAATCGTGCACTTTTTCACAACCCGTATTTTCTGCTGCCCAGTCTAGCATCGACTCTACACAGGATTTCATTGTTTCATTTATTCCACCAGACAGGGCAGTAAACACTCGCACAGGTCTCGAATAACTCGTGTAGATTGTATGAACGTATAAGCTGATTTATTGGTGACGACCTGAAGCGTTCTAGACAATGTCGGTGTTGATCATTCCTCTCTCACTCTCTCTGTACCGGTAATTACCTCTCCACACTCCCGTCAACGTTTCCTACAAGTAGATAGCATTATAATGTTTAATATTATTCATGTAGGCATATTACTCCTATCCCGTAGGCATCCTAATCCTACCATATTAATCCTACCCCGTTAAAGCTCTCCGTGTTGTGTCCAGGTTCCCCGTGTTGTGTCCGGGTTGCTTGTAGAATTGACCAACCGGTGACTGCAGTGTCGTAGAAAGCGACATAAAAACTAGATCCAACGTCAGAAAGGGCATTCGGTTAGTGAGCGCCTAGGCTCCAGAAATTGCTACAAAAACTTAAATGAATAGAAAATAGTCTATTCGTATCCCGACCCTGGTTAAACTGGGATTTAAGGAAAGATGATGATGATGATTAATGTAGGAATATTAAATGCGAATTAAATTGTTGGAGCAAAATTCAGAATAATGTAAGGTACAGAATGTTACTGCAAGCAGAATATGATGGGCCCGTAATCACTTACGAATAAAGAAAAAATATGATACCAAGTGACGCTAATAAACTGCTACTATAGTTTAATCTTGTGTTTAACCCAGTACAAACTATTTGTATTTGAATTGCTAGGACATTTTATGTAGCGATCTGTGAAAAAAATATAGCCTATGATGAAGGGATTAACTGGTTGATCTGCGGAGTACTCTTATGGAGTGTGAAAGCAGACTCTGAGTATGAATATGTACCTTGGACCTGCCACTTGGCAGTACACTGTAATACAGAAAGGAGCCACCGTTGAATGGACAGTATAAGTAATCATCTCTAACATTTGAAGAAAGTTTTACAGTGCATAATAGAACAAGACGAAATAGTTGCAACGAATTAATATTAACAGTGTGTTTTATTACTATCAGTAAGGGTACCAAAAGAAACATTACCAAAGGGATGATATAAAATTAAGCAGGGCGTTGAAGAAAAAAGACAAATTATTATTATTGTTATTGCGTATGTCAATAACAATCAATCAAGAGACGTCCCTGACATTGCCTTATGGCGAGGAACCGGACGTTAAATTCTTATCGATTGATTATTATTATGATAAAAATTACCATAATAATGAAGAATTTTTTTATTAATAATTATAATAATATGAATAAGAATATTATTATTGATAATCAGTATCAATATAAATAGGAATTAACATATCAGTATCATCATAACAAATGTTACTACGATTATGATAAAGATGTTGGCAACGGCTAGCGTTAGGGTACTGGCTACAACTATTACTAGTATTATAACTACTATCCTCATTATTATTATCTTCTATCATTATTAAACTGAACTTGATCTCAAAAGCACAATCAACAACTTCTGCACAATGTGATACTAACGTGAACTTTCCACCTCCAGGTCCCGAGCCGAAGATGGAGTCAGTGTCGGGAACTCCCTTCTGATGATGGAACTGGGGAGTCTTGCGTTCTCGACTATTCGATGAGGCGAGGGGTCGATTCAGCTGCGCTAACATTTCTATCCGCACAAAACATACACGTAGCTTATAATAGCGTTAAAGTTATCACTGTTGTCAGGGAAACAATACAGATAAAATAAAAACTGTGATTAGAGACTTTTAAGCACTAATTTCAGGTAAAAATATAATGTCGAATTGAAATTGACATACACAGTAATCCACTAAAAATAGAGAAACTAAAAGACAGAGGAAATAAATGTCTGAAGAAGGACAGACCAATATAGAGTTTTTACCAGAATATACCAGAACTGCTGATATCGTCTATATAAGCCAATATTTATCATATATTTATGTGACAACAACAGAGAAGAAAAGCACAAAGTTTATTTCAATCCCCAATCAAACAACGGCATCATCATCATCACCATAATCATCACCATAATCATCACTATAATCATCATCATCATCATCATCGTAATCATCATCATCATCATCATCATCATCATCATCATCATAGTCATCACTCTCCCTTTGAATCCCGATTTAGCTAAGGTCGGCATACGAATAGATCTAACTATTTACATTCGTTTTAGAAATTCTTTTAGCAATTTCTGGAGCACCTAACTCTAATGAACCTAACGCTAAGTTCTCACTGACTAGTTGAAAGCAATATACAGCAATATAACTCAATATAACTCAATATAACTCAATCCTAACCCTGGTAATCTTCTTCTTCCTGCCGTTGATGTATGTCCAACACCACTTTCTTGATTTTCTCTTTTTCCGCTTTGACGGCCTGAAAAAATATTTCACATTTGAGCACATAAAGTAATATAGAATCAGTAACTGTTCTGCTTACTACCTTGACGGGCAAACCTAAGATAGATACTAGGTTTGCTAATACTCTACATTCTGATAATTATCTTGACATTTTCACGAGATCTTATATAGTTTTGCTACAGTAGCCTACATTTAGCTGAAAAGTCAGGGTGAATTTGAATTCGAAAAGTTTACGCAACAAAATTAAATATTCCATAATGGATTTTCTTTTAAAAGAATTAAAAAACTCAATTACAGATATTATAAAAATCTCGTTATCCCGTTTATTTTACCTTATGAATTGATGATATTTGAATATTCAAGATTTAATACTCAATTCCTACAATAAATCCTACTTACTTCTTTCTGTTCATGATATTTGGAAGCAATTGTTTCCGTCAATGGAATATTGAGCGTTGTGAACTGAAACAAAGAAACATTTCTAAATACGTTACTATTTGCCGATATGTTTAGTATAGAAGTTTATATTCTTCCAATTGCGGTGTTCCGTACATCACTGAAATATGATAAAATGACGCTAATCTCATATAGCCATCGCACAGTGCTTTCACTTTCTCTCAATATCTAATGTTCCAATTTACAGCTTTTGTAATCTAACAGTAACTAAAATTGAAAAACAGTTTCTCGTTCTATTGTACAACAAACTCAGCGATATATATGATTTAAAAGCTTTATATATAAATTAATTGCTTCATCTTTATATACTGACGATATTATAGCACTAAAGATAACTTCTGTCAATTAAAAATGTTCACTAAACCTAACTTTTCAAGGTATAAAATGCGTAGTTTGGATTAACTTCAAATGCAATTTAAATAGTAGTATTTAGATTTCAACCATAGAAAATGAATAGTCATATACGAACATTTGAACAGAATTACCCACAAAATACTGATTTATTTATACATAATCAAGTAATAGCATATTAATAAATATTAAGCTATTCGACACAGTTGGCTTCTGATAAGAGTATATAAGACGAAATATCAAAGCAGGCATTGTTTTGCCTGTTCTTTTCTTATCACTTTCACACACGTCCGACTCTCAGTAACTGCTACCTTTTAGTAGCCGAAATGGCAATTAGCACGGATTTATGAATAAATTCTCATCACCCTAAGTTCTTATTCAACACTGGCTCGGTCATATACGGTGGTTGCCCATCTAAGTACTCACCAGCGTAGATATCGCTTAACTTCGTTTATAACGCTCATGCTCAACTAATGCATTAAACTACGCCCCATGACAAATGACAAACGGCGATATAACCTGTGGTTTATTGCCTTTACGAGACATGATGGTGAAAGGAATGGAGTCAGCCACGGGTTCAGTTTCCTCCTCCTGACTCTTTTCCTCCCTCTCTCCTTCTCCCACGTCCTGAACATTAGCTGAGCTCGTCCCTGACAGGATGTTCAAAACTGCGTACAACAAGTTAATAAATATTTTAAATAAATAAAGATATAGCGGCACACTGGGTCAGGAAGCACAGATGCTTGTTTAAGGCCCATTTTCTCCTTCCTCTCCATGGTTATTAGTAATCATTTCCTTTTGGTGGAGCATCAATTGCAGCTGGCGCGGATTTAAGAATAACTTTCCATCACCCTGGGATGTTTTCCTTCCTAAGCTGTCAACACTCGGTCTTCCAGGGTGGTCACCCACAAAGTACTAACCGAGGTCGATGTAGCTTAACTTCAATAATTGAAGCGCAACTAAACCAAGTGCGCTAAATTCCGACTTCTAAGTTGTCTTGTTAAGTAATATAATAATAAAATTTCTTTTATTTTAAAATTAATTTCTTATTAAAATTAGCATTCGTTCACTATTCTGATAGATATTTGTGTGCAATTGTATCGATGTACAACTGTACAGCATTGTGAAACAATATTTGGCGTTCGTAATAAATATATAGAAGTATTTAAAATAAACAAATCAGTCATATCAACAATCTTAGCTATTCTACATAAAATATGAGAGAGTTAGAAATTGATTAATCGACTATAGGTGCTAGACATTTAGCCCAAAGAAAATTAATTATATTGAATTAAAGTAAGTAAAAATTACTTTTTAAACTTCACACATTTTTAGTGTAGCAAGTTGAGATTAGTGTGCTGTCTTCTCTGCATCTTGCATATAACAGTGTATCTTACAAAACTATTCTTTACCACTGGCTGGAGCCAGTGATGTCGGTAAGATACTCGACCGCGGATCAGTAGGTGCGGGTTCAAATCCTGGCCTCGTCCGCCACTGACATAGCTTTCGAGTGAGGAAACTGACGTCAACATTAGCTTTTTCTTTACGCATATCAGTGCGTAGAACAATGCCATCTAATTTCTTCCAAATGCATAAGATAATTTAAAATACAAAACTTCTCCCAAATGCTACGCTAAACTGAAATGATAAAAGTGGGAGCACTATAATTATTCAGCTTTAAAAAAAAAACAATAGGTTCAAAGCTATACATGAGATTTTCACATTTGTCTTAAACTACTGAATATATTATACCTTACTCTGCAAACTCTGTAGCAATAACTAGTAAATTACTTCTGCTACAAAATAAGACGATTTTCAATCTGACGATGCTTTACATAAATCATTATTAATTAGTACATTGAGTATTAATATACGCTAATAAAAATTGTACAACCGAATTATACAAGCTACATCGCCAAAACAAGGATATACCTGGAGCAGGCGAAGGTTTTATTTTCTGACTCTTTATGCCGACCGGTACAGATATGTCAACAACTGGGACTTTATTGGATTCCTGAATCCGCATCTAGGAATCAATAACGAGTATAATAATCAGCTACCAATCATACTAGCAATTATAATCTTTTATATAATATAAATCAATCGATCAGCGATCGTCTAATTTGCTATTGACACAGATTAGTGAAGTTAGGCGAGTAAACTGGAGTGGGCCTCAGAATGGCAGACATTCTAATGTGATGTATAGTGGATACGTAAAATACTAGATCCAAACCAACGTCAGAAACGGCATTCGGTTGATGAGCGCCTATGATTCAGAAATTGCTACAAAAACTTAAATGAATGGATAAACTTAAAAAGTCTCAGTGCACGGCGTACGGGCCCCGGACCACAAGGTTAGGGGATTCGCGCCCCGTAGGGGTGGGAACAATACGTGAAGATGAATTTGAATGTTGAGGGGATCGGGGATAGGTTGGCTCAGTTGAGATTCAGATGGTATGAGCATATTGTGAGAAAGGCAGACGAGGACGTAGTAAAGAGGGTTTGGAGGGAAGAGCTGGATGTTAAGCTAGAGAGAGGTAGACCACAATTGACGTGGGATACGGTAATTAAAAAGGATATAAAAAAATAGGGGAATGACTGATGATATGGTGTGGGACAGAGAGGACTGGAGAAAGTCTATTCGTATCCCGACCCTGGTTAAACTGGAATTTAAGGGAAGATGATGATGATGATGTATAGTGTATGCGTGTAAGCGAAAGAAACTACATACAGCTAGACATTAACTATTAGATAACTAGATGAGTCAGAGCAGACTATATCAACCAACAATGCACAAACATATCTGATGCATCAGTTGAACAGCAAATTGAAGTGCAATACAGCTTTAGCTTAATACAAAATATGTTTTCATAATAATACAGTTTATTTATGTTTCTATAATATAACAGTTAAATTTCGCTTTAATATTATAGCAGCTAAATTATGCTTTTCTAATATAGCAGCTAAATTATGTTCTCTTAGTACTGCAATTAAATAATGTTTTTATAATATATCAGTTAAATTAAATTTTTATATACATGTATAGAAGCTAAATTATGTTTTCATAATTTAGCAGTTAATTCACTCATAGGGATCAGCATTCTATACATACTATGCAAGAGTTCTGCCAACTGTACAATAAACGAGATTCTTGCTAAACCTTTAACTGGAAGCCAACTCAAGGAAAAAGGAAACGAGGTAGACCTAGAAGTACTTGGCTAAGTACGATCAACAAGGATTGGAGAGCATTAAAGATTGCTGGTGATAGAAACGAATGGAGGAATGTAGCCGCCCTATGTTCTGTACGGAACGCAAGTAACTGATGATGATGCTAGAGATCTGTCAATGGTACAATAAACGAGTATTTGATTCTTGCTAAACTTGTACAAGCAGAGCTTACCTGCATAGTTTCAGACATGAGTTTATCAAATGCAGCCAAGAAGTCATCATCCTCAGCGCACTTAATGTGTTTTATTCCTCCATTAAGTACCTTCACCTGCAACACAGTCACACTGCTATTTTACATTTTACTTTAATCAAGTTTACCCGTGTTGTCCGGGTTGCTGAAGACTAGATTAACTATGGACTGCACATGTCGTAAAAGGCGACAAACCACTTAAAGATTCATACCAACGTCAGAAAGGGATTCGGTTGGCGAGTGGATAGGTTCCAGAAATTGCTCTAAAAATTTATAAAACGAATGGAAAGGTTTAATTCCCGACCCTAGTTAAATTGGGATTCAAGGGAATACGATGACGATGATGACCTTACTTAAGCCAAATTAGAGGTGAATCTATAGTGATAAATTTAAACATAAAAAGGAGAAAAAATCAACGAAGAGTGAGGTTTGTAGAAAGCCTCAGTATCTGAGCTCACTTCATTTTCACTCCTGTTATTTCAGCTTTTTTAAAATCTGATACGAATATCAGAGCTTACAAAACTAAAATGGTATGAGTAGAAATACTCACGTACTGAAAATCAGATAAACCATCGCTGTAATTTATATAATAAAAAACTAAAAAGACTGATTTGTTCATGCAATCTTTAGGAATCAGTCACACATTAAATACTACATAGAAATATGCTACTGATTAATCAATCCTTGAACAAATTGGGGATACCCGAGCCCAGGGTGGGCAAGTTTTTGCCACTAAGTGGAAAAAACAGGTTTTTTCCATGAAAAAAAACTGGCAAAAACCGTCTAAGCGGAAAAAATCCTCCTGGCAAAGTATTTCTTGTCTAAAACATAAAAACTAGTTCAACTACATTATATTGCAGTCCCATTAATTGGTCACAAACAGAGTTATCAAGTTTCTACCAGCACATGTTGAAAAACTAGTAGTTTAACACCTTATAACAAAAGCAAATCCCTGAGGCATAAAGTTATAAACTTTAAAAACTAGAATACAAAAAGTAGCACACAGTGGTCAACGGTAACTTTAAAAAATATTTAGATAGCTAAATTAAAGGTTAAAATTGGATGTAATGCAAAAAAATTGGTCGCGGATAATGCTAGGAATATGGTTAAAATAAGACGACTTCTAAAGGAGGAAGATCAGAGATTAATTGTGTATGGCTGTGTGGCACGTACACTGAATTTGCTTGGAAAGGCACTCACACCGGGTGTTATATTGAAACAGATCATTGAAGTGCACAAATATTTCAAGAACCATCATGCCTCTGGTGCATGGCTGAAAGAGTATCCACTTTGGGTGAAGACTCAGCTACCTTGTCACACCAGATGGAATAGTCAGCTGGCATATATTGATACATTTCTTCGCAATCGACAAGCTTATATCAGTATTGCAGAAGAGCATTCTCAAGAAATTGAAGCAAGAATTTGTCACCTAGTCAATTATTTCAACCTTTACTGACAAACTAAGGCCTCGATATCAGCGCTTCGACCAGTTGCTGCAGCTAGTTTAGCAGATACTAGTCATGAGTGGTTTTCACTTTTGAATACAGAGAGGTTTCAACCACATCGATCAACAGAGACTAATAAAAATATAATAAAAATAACTGATAGAAATCGAAGAACTGCAAATAAAAAAATCTGTTAAGAGCTTAAGCTGTTCTATAATTAGCAGTAATTTTGTTAAGCTAGTTAAGTTATGGTAACCTAGAATCTCTAATACTGTGAGTCTGTAAAGCAAGTTCCAAAGAATTAGTTTTTTAAAATTTAATGCGAGTGGCAAATTGAAATTAAATTGTTTGTTAACATTTCTAACATCAAATTTAACTTATAAAGTTTATGTTGTAAACGATATAATACATTTCTATATAAATATTTCTTAAAGATACAATATTTCTATTTCCAGTCTTGGTGTTTTAGACGGTTTTTGCCAGTTTTCGATAGTTTTTGACATGGTTTTTACTGGTTTTTGCCAGTGTCCTGGCAAAAACCCAACCCTGCCCGAGCCTTTTGCACTTTGTGCATGTTAATCTCTGGCAGAGTCACTAAAAATTAAAACTCAGACCTTTCATATAAATTCTATAAATATCGCAGTAGTGCCAATTATCTGTTACTACAGTGTTATAATGGGTAAACAGGATTGTTTCTCAGGGAATGACTCCCCTTCCCAGTAAATGTTAGTCGAAGCTGAGGAAGGGGGGCCTACCTCATCTTGTGCAGAATCCTCCAAGAATGTTATGAATGGTATATCAAAAAGAATGTTATAAATAATTGAAAGAGCCACTCGTGCGTGGACATGAAAAGGAAAACGGAAGATAGAGATGAGTAGAGGCGTTATATACCATGGATCTGCCAGTAGGCAGTGCATTAAGAGAGAGACAGTGTTATAAATAAAGATCTCCAAGCAATTGTCACATTCTATGTACCTGTCCATCCTCATCTTCTGATTGATGATCCCCTATGATCATCTCATCGTTATCCTCGTCTCCAGCTGAGTCCATAGCCTCGTTATCACACGAGCGTTGCCGAGTGTTGTCATCTTCATCGCATTCATCATCATCCTACATGATATCATCGCAATCATCATCATCCTACATGATATCATTACATACATCATCATTCTACATGATATCATCGCATGCATCATCATCCTACGTGATATCATCACATTCATCATCATCCTACATGATATCATTACATACATCATCATCATCCTACATGATATCATTACATACATCATCATTCTACATGATATCATCGCATGCATCATCATCCTACGTGATATCATCACATTCATCATCATCCTACATGATATCATTACATACATCATCATCATCCTACATGATATCATTACATACATCATCATTCTACATGATATCATCGCATGCATCATCATCCTACGTGATATCATCACATTCATCATCATCCTACATGATATCCTACATGATACATCACATTCATCATCATCCTACATGATATTATCACATTCGTCATCACCCTATATCATCACCACCTTCCACGACATCATCATATACATCATCATACTACATGATATCATCACATTCATCATCACCTCAAGTAAACTTACAATAATATTTATTATTGTGAGCAGTATTATCATCACATTCGTCATCATTCTATGTAGTACCATCATAACACAAAGTATTATCATCATCATATTCATAGTTACTGTCATGCAACACAATATCTAGAACATTAAGAAGATCTTTACACATCGATTCAAGCTTACAGAATATCAAATGGTGACTAAACAGCAGTTTACGCAATTGTTGATGTTTAAAAACTTGATTATCTCACTAGTAAATAAGGTCATAAGAAGCATATAAAATACTTCTACAAATACATTACAATGAAACCTTTTGACTCTGACTCTGCCCAGTTCCTTCATCATCACTCTCACAGGTTCCCTGTGTGTTCATATCTGTAAGCAACAATTGAATTATTACCATCTCATCATACGTAATAAATAACTTACCATTTTCCACATGATAATTACAGGTTGCAACAAGTAAAAAGAAGCAATGTCGATATGTGATGGAATTAATATGCCAATGTCTAAGTTGTTCAGACGAATGAGTAAACAAGAGATTGAATTACTGTGTTACCCAGGTAACTACATTGTAGTAGCAATGCGATCAACATATTGGGCACGGATGTGTTACTGCTGCCAGATAGATTGGTCTTGTAGCTAGGCCCGTGCTTGCTCTTCAAAGACAAAACTATACTTCTAAGAAAATTTAATAGTCATACCACAGCAGTAACCAAGTATAAACAAAATACTGCAAAAATATGTGCATCTGTCATAGCGAATGGATAAATGAACTAGTTGTATAGTAGGCTTCATTATTAAGCATGGTTGATATGTAAATTATTATATTTTATACGAGAAAATTGGTAGGAAACTTGACACCTAGACATACCACATTCGTCTGATTCTTTTATTGAAGAAAGCCCTCCAGCAGTATCAGTTTCTTTCACGGCCTCAGCTATTATTAAATATGACAAAAACATAAACTAAATTAAATTCTTTTAAAAATCAAGCAAAACACTAAAGCCATTAGGAACTAAAAACAATTTTCAAATAATTAATTAAACTTATTCCATTAGAAAGAAAAATAATGGAATAAAGTTAATTTAATTGTTCAGACTTAATAGCATTTAGGAAAATGGAGACAGTAATAAATACAAAATGTATAAAAATAGTAATCATTTGACAATCATAATTCGCTTCAGATAGGCAATTACAAACACATAAACAAAAAGGACCACCATTTTAAAACTAAGACCACGTTTTCAGCTACATTTCAATCTTATCTTAAAATCTGAGTTCTTTAAGAAATGACATTTCCAGTCGATTCAAGCAGACTTTTAGTTTGACGATACGTTCATGGGGAGCAACTTTGACAGTGGCGGATCCAGGGGGGGCCCGGGCCCCCCCTTAGGTCCGCAGAAAAAAAATTTAAACTATATTTTCATTGTTTCTATGGCATTTGCGATGTGTAAATATGGTAGTAATGGCTGTGGTTAGAGGGGGCCCGAGGTGGGGTACGAGAGGGGACTCAGTTCAAAGAGCTCGATTTATTTTCTAGGATATACTAGGAGCCCTGTATAGTGGAAGGGGCCCGAAGTGTTGACCGTTTCACTAGCTCTCAATTTTCACTTGAACCTTTGCATTAGAGGAAAAAGGGTATAAGTAAAAAAATGTGAACTCTGTCCCGTAGCAGTGGTGCGAAAAGCCTTGGCTGGGAGGTGGTTAAGGCCCCTCCCCTACCGCCAGAAATAGGTCACGTTTGCAATTTTTTCGAGATCTGCAGAGTTTCTTCAGAGGTGAAAAAATTAACCTACTTTTTCCAAAACAAATGCAGGATTTTAGGTTTTCCCCTGACTTTAGTACGGGTATGAGCGGGGACGGTGGGGGGGGGGGGTAAATATGGGGATACACTCACTCTATGAGCCGAACGAAGTAGTGAACAAATTTTGAGCCCCCCCTACAATAATTTGTCTGGTTGTGTCACATGTCCCGAAGAAGGCGGGGTGGGGCGCAAGCAAAAAATGTGTACACTCTCAAAAAAAATTTCGGGCCCCCCCCTAAAAAATTCCTGGATCCGCCCCTGATCTTTGATGCCTTCAACTAAAGACGCAATGTAGCTAAATTAGATGTACCTACGATTGCAACTATGTAGCCATACTAAATAGATCACTAAAGAATAACATTCGGAATATACAATACAAAAATAGTATAAAAAAAGTTAGCTTATAAAATACAATACCAATTTTTTCGGCAAATTTTTCTAATTCCTTGTCTTGCTGTAGCGCCAAACTGGAGGCTTCTTCCCAACTGTCACAAATCTTTAGCTTTGGTCTAAGGGCTTCCAGCGTGTCGTACATCAGATACTCCACGTCTCTGGGAAATGGTCTGTCCTCGTTCCATATAGCATTCTTCTTCTTGTGCCAGTAGTATCTCTGCTCAACAATATAAAAAATCAAACAATGTCATTTTGATGAGGTACTTTGATTGTTTAATTCTCTTCAGCACATGATTTTTCAGATCGTTTGGGGTGAATCGATTTGTAGTGACATGTGATGGGAGGACTTCCCTGACATCATCCTTGTATGAGGAAACGGAAGTTAAACCTTTATTATTATTAATTCTAAACTGCGGCAACGTAGTCATCTTAAATTTTTATTGAACATGAATGCATATCAGTGTTGCAAACCTCTTAAAAATTAAATACTTGTCCAGGTAGCTGGAAGATTGACCAACTGAACAACCATAGACGGCATGTGCCGCAAAAGGTGACAGAGCACTAAGTCCAAACCAACGTCAGCAAGGCCTTTTGGTTGGTGGGCACCTAAACACCAGAAATTGCTACCAAATTTCGAAAAAGGAATGAAAAAGTTTACGTCAGTCAAATCATATCCCGATCCAAGCTAAACTGGGATTCAAGGGAAGATGAGGCTGAACACTGACAAGAAAAGCTAGAAATGATATTACCTGGAAGTAGACAAGGAAGCAGTCTAGTTTAGCTTTGCTGGATCCTCTATCGAAGTACTGACCACAAGAGTCGAGCAACACACAGACGAGGCGAATACGAAACAAATGCTCAGGCGGGTCAAGTGGGGATGAATTAGCATCTGTAGTAATCAATCAATAGTTATTCAAATCAGTCAAATTAATCTTCACACAATCAACCAATTAATTAAATAAATCATCCAACAACCCATATAATCAATAAATGATTTAATCATTCAAGTAACTAATTAATCATCAATTAAACGGAGACTATTAAATGAGACTATTCATAAGTATTGAATTAAATAAATAATGACGGGTATCTGATGGATAATCTCATTATAGTGTTAAGTAGCGCGGATATACTTCAGTCATTCTTTGCACAACCTACATGCCTACATGTATATAAATGCTCAATTAATTATGATTGATTGATCTCAATGGTAGGTTGGCACAATATTTATTATTTAATAGATAAATGAGTAAATCTTCAAGTTAGACATTTGTTCAATAAACTAATCAGTCAATCCAACTATCATCAAGAAAATTACTAAATTTAACTAAAATTCTATATTGGAATTATAAACACTTTTTATTAGAATTAGTTTCTAATTATTTCTCAGAATTATTTTAGAATTATTTATCAGCAATGGAACACACTTCTAGCAGTGGCACAAAAGTAGAACTTAAAAAGATTTTAATGAAAATTATATTAAACAAGCGAAACATTTTATAATAATAATAATAATAATAATAATAATAATAATAACAGTAATAATAATAATACTAATAAAGGTTTAACGTCCGTTTCCTCATACGAGGATGATGTCAGTGACGTTCCCCCATCACATGTCACTACAAATCGATTCAGCCCAAACGATATGAAAAAAACATGAGCTGAAGAGAAAAAGATTCTAAACGGTGCCGAGTCGGTGAAAAAATTCCAGTAAAACAAGATGAAAAAGACTATGATGAGAAGAGATGTGTTTTCCACCTACAACAACAGAAAGTGGAAGTAGTTAAGCACACAACTGTGATAGCATCGCCACTGAAAACTTCATACGACGACGAATCATAAGCTAAACCACATTATGCTGCATCGTAATAGTATTGCATTGACCTTAAGCCGAGCGGTAATTGCAATACAACAGAAATAGTAAAACAAATTACCATCGAAGTTCACTCCGAAAGTGATGAACGAGTAGAGAGTGGAGAATATAATGCCAGACTCGACGAGTTTATAGTTGTACAACTCTCCAAGAAACTTGACCACACTCACTCTGCGCTGATTGTATCTCGGGTGATTTACCTAAACAGACGTGAGGCAACTGCTGAAAAACAGTTCAGCGAATCTCATGATCTGGACACAGATGTTCATAAATGTGGTGTGCTCATTATATCCATCTGATATATACCAACCATATATATATATATATATATATATATATATATATATATATATATATATATATATATATCTATATTTAGGTTAAAGTCTGTAAATTAGCCTCATTGTCGGACTAAAGATAGCCGCTAAAACTATCCCTGCTTGTTTTAACTGGAGATCTCTGATATATATATATATATATATATAATATATATATATATATATATATATATATATATATAATATATATATACATTGTATATATATATATATATATATATATATATATATATATATATATATATATATATCGCCAGAGATCTCCAGTTAAAACAAGCAGGGATAGTTTTAGCGGCTATCTTTAGTCCGACAATGAGGCTAATTTACAGACTTTAACCTACTGCTTACTACTGCTCAACAGAAAAACATTTCTCTGAAAATCTAACTGACATATCCATATTTAGAATGTAACTAGAATTAACCATAGTCTCTCGCTTCTCCCCTTCTCCCTCTGCAGGTAACTGCAGCTAGAGAATAATTACGATAAATTACATAATAACTCTCACTAGTTCCACTCACCTCGAGACCCAGTCTGATGTCCTCCAGCACACCGTCGACCACTTGTATCCCCACTTCCTCGTGGTACGGCACGAGACCAGCGAGCAGGTTGGCCATGCAGTGGATGGAGCTGTAGCGAACGTTCCATACCGCTGTCAGACGCTTTGTAGCGTAGTTCATCATCTGTCAGCACATAATATCACAGCAGTGGCCCGATGTAGATCATTACGTAAAGTGTGGACAGTTATGAAACAAACTAACAAATATATTATAATATTATCTTGAAAATCAACTTCTACCTATTAATACTGATTATTGCTTATTATTATTGACGTCCCTGACATCATCCTTGTATGAGGAAAATGACGTTAAACCTTTATTATTATTATTATTATTATTATTATTCTTATTAATATTATGTTACTCTACTTGTCTGTTACGACTGACATGTATATTTTTATATGGTCTTTCAGATAATTAAATTACTACATTTTAAGTTCAGGTGTCTCACATTGTACAGACAAAAAATGATTGAGAAAAGTCGCAACTTACATCAAGATCTTTCCAGTTGAGTTTTCTCATTTGCTTCAGTATTCGCTCGATGTTGACCTTGGAGAGATCCTTGTAGAGGAGCTTGCGTATGTACTCGTGCACTGGAGGCCTGACCTTGCGCTGCTCTACCTTAGAGTCGGGAGGATTGCTGTAGTAGAAAGCGTTCTCTATCATCGTCGAGTATCTGCTGTCTAGATGCAGCGCCTGTTTCTTCCTCATCATCACATCCTGAAGGAAATATGAATAAGATACTCTACACCTGAGAACATAGGTCTCAGAAAATGACCAGTTAAAACATGACCGCTCTATCTGACAACGAATGGCATCAATCGTTTAAACTATTATTAGAATTTAAATACAATTGGTAGTAGCAAAACGTAAGTGAGAGAGCTAACAAAATGAGCACTACTGCCAATAAGCAAACTATGAAATAGTAAGTTTTAATTGACTGTGCAGTATATTTTTATATTAATATTAAGCACACCTAAAGGGTTTTAAACCTGTTGACAATCATGATAAACAATACATGATTGTCAAAATACAAAACAGCACAAAATTACACTTAATACTATCTAACAGTAATTCCCGACGTCCATTAATTAACTAATATATATATATATATATCGATCAAGAAGGAGGGTAAAAATTAAAACAAATTAAGATTAAATATTCAGCAAATATTGTAATCAAAATAAAACAGATGTCAAAGTTATATAATAAGCATATTCATTTTTAATTAAAACTGGATATATCAATAGCATTGCGATATACAATCACTGAATATTATATCTGTTTATTATTGAGTATGAAGTTTCTGCTTGAAGCGAGATTCAGTTGGCAATAATGTGTTGTCCGATGATATGATAGTGTATTCAAATAATTAGGGACACTAACTTTTATATACATTCCTCTCACCATAAAAAGAAAAAAAATATTACAAATGCAAAATACAAATTCAAATAAAAATTCTTAAAACGTTCAGTTACATTTTATTGAATATTTTAATTCCACTGATCATCTAAAGGCTAATAAATCAATAAGTTAATCCAATAGAAGAGGGAACGAGTGCAACTAACGAGATAGACTTTAGTTCTATGATGAGACTCGGCTGATCTGTAGAGATATCTGCCACATGTCTCCAGCAGAGCACAGGCCATCTCTATGTTGTGATGAACAAAGTCTGCCATCAACATCTATAGCAATCAATCAATCAATCTGATATCTGAAGTATATATTTCATAAAATAGTATAAACAAACTCTATGTAGCAGAGTAAATCTACAATTAATCAGTCAAAAATATCAATCAACCTTTCAATTACTATGTACACGCTAATCCATGGCATAACATGACACTATTCCTCTCTATCATTAAACAAAGTCATATTATTTTCTTGTAGCACGTCGAAGCTTTAAAATATTTACATACTAAAACAGTATTCACAAGGTTTTCTTCCTCACCCAAACTCTCACAGCTGGGCTACTGGCCAGTATCAATCAGCAAGATAAGCGTATCATGGGAATTCCATACCGAATGACCCAAACGAGATTTTTCTTCCAAGGAATAATTCCCGAGATGGTTCCGCAATGCACTCCACAGAATATATATCTGATTTAGTCACCTCTTAACAACCATATGCAATATTCAATTGAATAACCTTTCTACAATTTTTTATGAATAAAGCTCAAAATGGATTGGTAAATTAATAAATTAAGTAAGTAATTAATTATTATACAAACTAACAAACTGTCTAAACGCTAATTATAATCCCACTTAGCGTTACATTATAACAACTGTTATAATGTAACGCTTGAACAAGCCGACCTACAATTACAGTATCTAACTATCCAATACAACAAATCTAAAAAAACACTCAGTAGCAAACTATAGCGAAAAGTCATACTAAACAAAATTTAATGAGTACACAGCGCCTGTAAAAATCATGCTGCTCCGAAAATATATTTCAAAATTAACGAGAATAGAGAAATAAATATCAACAATAGTACCTTTATGCACTGAAGAGACTCTGTTTTATCAAACATCTTAAATTTGACCAGCTCACCTGCAATTTAAGAGATATAAAGTAATGAATAAACCCAACAAAATTTGCACATTTTGCAAATATTCAACCTACAAATGTAAATTTCAACAGAGAATTGTAAAGTTATATGGGAAACAGTAATGAAAATTCGAAATAACGACAATATATAGATGAATAAATATAAACCTTTGTTATAGTAATAGAGATTTACGATTCAAAATGTCTTTAACGTTAGAAAGTACTTACTGAAAATACCTAAGAAGTCAAACACGTTAATTAATTAAATATTTTTAAATATTGAAATCATAAATATGATCACATAAAGCACGAGCAGACTTTGCATGAGAGCAAGCAATTAAGAAAAAACTAATTCTAAACAATCACTTTGCTTGTTCGATAATAAAAAACTAAAAAAACTACAGAAGCTTGCCTATAAATCGTACAGTCTTCAGCTTTGACTCAATATTCATTTGATTCTTCTTCTTCACCTGAATTTTCAATAAATACAGGTTCAATTACAAAATAAAATATTATATAATAAAAATAATAAAATAATATATAATTTCTACAATTTGAAATAGTAAGTATTGCTTTATTGATTTTTATTTTAGTAATGAGCTTAAATCTTATAGATGATTAGCCAAGGCAGTTCACTGTTTAACACTCTATAAACCAATTTCTCGCATATGCATTATAATATATTAAGGACGACGCAAATTACAATTTCAGCATGATTTTAATATTACTTATTATATATATCAAAATCTGCTCAATTGGATTTCAGTCAAACTTAGTAAAACAATAATTAATATTTCATACATAAAACAATTTGAAATCAGAAATGAAAACTGGAGTTTCTATACAGAAATAGTCTAAAATACAAAATTTGCCAATTAATCGAGTAGAGAACTTACGTGGTATTTGAAATCTCCTTTCAGCATTAGGGCCAGATCAACCGCTACACTGGGCATGCAGGGATGCAGTATAGCAACAAGACGAGCATAGAATGGTAACAGGTCATAACTACATCACATCAATCAAACAAACAGTATGTCATTGAATTAAAATAAGAATTAATTTAATCAAATAGTCATCAAACCTATTCAAATAATTAATTTTATACCTAAACACAGCATATAAATCAACTCAACATCATCATCATCTTTCCTTGAATCCCAGTTTAACTAGGGTCGGGATAACGCATTAAAATCTTCTAAAACAAATGGAAGAGTTTTAGCTAAAGATAACTCATTCATACCGTATAGCTACTAAGCTAGTTATATTACTTACAGAGCTAAAATGTACTTTATATTAATTAATTTAAACCATATTACAAAATTAATAATAATAATAATAATAAAGGTTTAACGTCCGTTTCCTCATCCAAGGATGATGTCAGGGACGTCCCCACAGCACACATCACTACATACAAATTCACCTCATTCATCACATCAATTCATCAGAATAATTAAGCTCCAGAACAAATGGATGCTTACCGAGTCCTATAGACAAAAAACAGTGCTCGGACGAGTTTTCTTCTGTTGATTTTAGTATTGTAATGCATGCAGAACTCTACCGCCGCCTGAATGAAATATATATGCAATGTGTTTTAAAATCTGAATACTTAAATCATATATAATTAAATCATCAAACCTATTCAAATAATTTTACACCTAACCACAGCATATAAATCAACTCGTTTATACAGTCATAATTATCATCTTTTCTTGAATCCCAGTTTAGCTAGGGTCAGGATAATGCATTAAAAATCTTCTAAAACAAATGGAAGAGTTTTAACTAAAGATAGTAATTTTAATATAGTAATTTAAAGATAGTAATTCCATAGTAAGTTCTTATCGTCTTTTTACATTAATTAACACAAAGTACTTTACTCTATTGAAAATAAAAATTTTGCGTAGTTTAACCATTAACCAAAGCTTCCAGCCAAATCTGCACCAATCAGCTTAAGACATACTACAGTGAAACTTTCTATCTTTTCCTCTCTTTAGTATTCGTAGCAAAGAATTGCATATAAACTGGCATCAAATCTCTCTGTATCTCTACCTAGTAGAAAATATGTAACTGAGCAAGAAATAAAACTAAATTAAGTTTGACGACTTACGCTATCTATTAATTCACGATTAACGCATCTCGGTAAGTTGTTTAAGAAAGCTTCCAGCTGTATCTTCATTGAACTGTTTGTATCACCTTCTTCTTCTGCAACATATTTAGTTCAATAATTCAAGCTGTTTATTTCTGCTATATTGCTGCTTATCAAAATTCTAAATGGATGGTCGTACATAGTCATTAATTAAGCTCACTAAAATTTAAAAAGTAACTGTCCAACTGGAAACCCTGAAATAACTTATCTTCAAGATTCACATCCCACATCTCGTCTGAATGATCCTTTGTATTCACGAAATATATCAGATTCACATTCAGCGATTATGAACAAATAACATTAGCTTCATATAATATAATTAGTAGTAAAAGTAAAATCATTAAACCATATACTTTTAGAATATCGTAATTGAATGAATATAGTTTATTTACATTTGACTACAGTAGATTAATTTTACTCAAAAAGTTCAATAACGATGTTGTGCGCCAAGTGCATTTTGCCACATAAAATAGTACCGATGTATTGAAGGTCAGAACTCACTGGTGCCTAAATGGGCTTCTATGATGTTGTTCAAGTTCTATTCTATGATCAGCGAAGAAGAACGTAAGATTCCAAAAAGCTTTATAGCTAGCAACATATAAAATATATATGGTATAGCCAGCGCCATATATAATATATATGGTGCTATATAATACGAAGGAGGCAAAAACCTTCAAATTCTGGTATCACAGATGTTGCTTCAAATTCCTGTTCTTCGTCTGCTTTTCTCTTTATGCTCGGATTCTCTAACTTAGTATTATCTGTTGCCCTTGTACTTGCGGGCAATGAATCTGAGGACTTTACGTTAGCTACAGTTATAGAATACAACAAATACTAATTTTAAGACTAGCCTTATAAATTGCACAGTGTAAAAGAGAGTCATACACTAAATCAATTATGCATTCCAAAACGTTAATTAAAAATTATCTTACATATATACTAACTATGCCATTTATACAAATAGTATCCAATATTAATTTTATTTTGACTCTAATGATTACAATAATAATAAAAAGGCTAAAGACAAATTTAACGTGTTTCCTGCTTGAATAGCATATCACTGACAGGAAAAGCACTGGATAATGGTACTGAAATTATTTCAATGTTTTACAACAATATAGTACCAAACAAGTCACTAAAAATGAAAATAAATCCTATAAAAATGTATATATTTTAAGCAGTGAATATAATTTTCTTATGCTATAAAGATAAAACTGCTATGATAAATAATAGGAAAGCAAAAAACAAGTAGAGCGCAATAATGTTTAAATGTTACAAATTGAACACTTAAGATACGATAGAAAAAACCATTTAAGATAGGGGAACGTGTAAGATAGCAACAAAATTGAAGCTATATGAGAGTAAGTCGAGGATTTCAAACTACCTTACAATCATTAAACTGGTTAAACTGTTTGGTATTAGCAGACTAGGCTTCACACAGATCTGTGGGGATGGCATGACCTTAGAGTAACACAGCAATGTATTTAAACGTATGTCTGGCATTCCAAATGCACCCATCAGAGCTACGTACATCTTGATAGCTCAGTATCAACGTGATAGACATAAAAATAAAAATGAAGAAGTCGAATCAAATTCAGTCGAGCTGATTAGAGAGTTAAATCCTGGAATGGAGAGTTATAAGATGTTAGCTATTTACCTATTACGATTTAATTATTATTGTTAACATAAATAGGGGTCTTAGAGAAACTATAAACACTTTGCGACTCAATCCTTCGATATGCATTAATTTTTACATACTAGATGGAACAGCTGCAGCTGTTGCATCGATAGTCACAGCTGCTGAAGTAACAACTTCAGCTGACTGACTCGTAGCTCCTTCAGTTGTATCAGCTGCCAATGAAACATTTGATAAAGCCTCAGCAATATCATCAGCAGCAGCAGCAGTGGCTCCTTCCTTCAGCTGACCACTGGACGAGTCAGCAGCTGACTCAAGCTGTGACTCAGCAGCTTGCAGCTCTGGCTCCTCTATACCATCTGCAGACAGAACAAAAAACAACGCTCATTTCACTACCTACGCCACCTATCAACTAGAAACTAGAGTATGGTCAAATGTCAACATCCTCACAAAACACGTTGGAGGAAAATTGGACTGCAATTAATCTTCAATACAAAGATTTTGAAAGTTTACAAGAGTAAACTTCCAAACGTCTCTAAATACAGATTTCTTCTCTTATGGCCTTTCTCTTATTTCTCTGCATTAGGTAGTCTTTTCCGTGTTGTGTTTGAGCCACTGAATAATAAATCAAACATACACTTGACGTGCCGTAAGAAGAAGCCTTTGAAAGCCATCTTGAATTTTAATCATCCAAAGCCTGGAAGCCAGTATAGTTTCTAAAGAAGAGAAGAAATGTGGGATTTGAATATTATTACACTACAGACGACTCGAGAAAGAGCATTTTGCATGTGTTAGAGATGAATTAGAGAGGTTTCAGGAGATCGTTCAGCAGAGAGTTACAGTAATCAAGTTTAGAATGGACAAGTGCATTAGCTAAGACAGTGACAGAATTGATATCAAGGAACCAACGTTTCCATTGCAATCGAATACCTAGCACAACGTCATCAGATAAGCCCCTATCAAATATTCACTATTTCTCTCTAGACTGTCTCATAAGATAGATTTGAACACAGCTGTCCTGATAGAGCATCTTATGAGCACAGAAGTTCAATCGGTTCAGAAGATACCTTCACATGGTTCTAGGATCCAGCAGGAAAATAATAATATTCAGTATATTTTACACGTGCAGTGTCCGGGTTGCTGAAGAAAGACCATCCGTGGACTGCACATGACGTAGAAGGCGAGAAAGCATTAAAGATCCAAACCAACGTCTGAAATGCCATTCGGTTGGTGAGCTCCTAAGTTCCAGAAATTGCTACAAAATTTTTGAAAACAAATGGAAAAGTTTCTGTTCATGTCCAGACTCAAGTTAAACTGGATTTTAGGGAATAAGATGAGGATGATGAGTATATTTAATATAAGATGATTACAACTTCAGAATGTTTGCCAATTGATCAGCACAAGCCTACTAGCTTAAATTGGTTTTTAAGTAATAAAAGAGATCACATTAAATAAATTAACATAAAATTAAATAAATGTTGCAGTACCATCATCAAGTATAGTGCTAGAAGCTGCAGGAATAGTTGCCTCAGCGTGTTCACTGTCTTTGTATAGAATCTGTATCAAGCACAGCATTAAATATAACAATAAACAACTTGCATAGAATCTGCATCAAGCACAGCATTAAATATAACAATAAACAACTTGTATAGAATCTACATCAAGTAAAATATCAAACACAACAATAAACAACTTGTATAGAATCTACATCAAGTAAAATATCAAACACAACAATAAACAACTTGTATAGAATCTACATCAAGTAAAATATCAAACACAACAATAAACAACTTGTATAGAATCTACATCAAGTAAAATATCAAACACAACAATAAACAACTTGTATAGAATCTACATCAAATAAAATATCAAATACAATAATCAATTTCTATGACAATATAACTATCGAACTATCACTCATTTCATAAGTTAGGTTAGCATCGCTGATTCGGTGAAAAGTGAATATGTACACAACTTCACAACTTCTAACCACACAATTACAAACATTAGTATGTTAACAATTCTACAGCAATTACAACAGGAAGAAATTAAAGAGGATTTGTAGAAGCATTATATATATCTCTCTCTCTTAGTGCACTGCCTGCTGGCAGGTCCATGGTACATAACGCCTCCACTGTCTTCAGCCTTTCTTTTCATTTCCACATATGAGTGGGTCTTTAAATCATCTAACATACCTAATCTCGGCCTGCCCCTGCCTCTTTTTCCTTCCATTCTACCTTCTATGACCTCTTTTAAGAGACCTTCCCCCCTTAGAATGTGTCCTATCCATCTCTTCTTCCTATTTCTTAATACATTTATCAACTGTCTATCTGTGCCAACTCTCTCCAGGACTTCCTCATTGGTAACCTTTTGAGTCCTGCTAATCCTCTCCATTCTTCTAAAAATCCACATTTCCAATGCCTCCAGTTTCCTAATATCTTCCTTTCTTAAGGTCCATGTTTCACATCCATATAATAGCGTGGTCCAAACCAAAGTTTTCACTATCTTTATCTTTGTGTCTTTCTTTAGACTTTTTGTTAATAGTTCTTTTCTACTACCAAAGGCTGCTTTTGCTTGTGCAATCCTACTGCATATTTCTGTCTCACATTTCCCGTCATCGGTTATAGTATGACCCAAATATTTGAAACTCCTTACCTGTTCCAATTTCGTACCATTTATTGTGATATTAACGTCACCTTTATTATTGGACACTCTCATAACCTTCGTCTTTTTTATATTAATCTTCATGCCATATCTTAGGGCCGTATCATTCAGCCTATCCATAATCTTCTGCAATCCAATCTCGCTGCCCGCTATCATTCCTTGGTCATCTGCAAATCGTACATCTTGTAACAAATTCCCTCCTACTTTTATTCCTTCTTCCAAGTCTTCCATGGCTTCCTCCATCATTGCCTCAGCGTAAATGTTAAAAATTATATATATATATATATATATATATATATATATATATATATATATAAACAAACTTAAGTTGACAAGGAATTTCATTGATACTCACACCAGGAATTATTGCCTTAAGATCAGGAAGAGTTTCATAAAACTGTCTCGTATCTTCATCCTCAAACAGTCCGTCCATGGGCTCCATCATATTCTAACATTAACAAAACATAATTAGTCAAAACAAAATCTTCAATCAATCATCAGTAGATAGTCGTAGTAATTTACTGAGGTACAAATACCAAGGATTGAATACAGAAATGAGCCGTCAAGCACTTAGTAATAAGTGAACCACGCAATCGAATGTGTAAAAAGTAAACGTAGAATAAGAACAGAAACTCGCAAAAATATTTATTTAGAAGAATTTTAACACATATCTTTTAAAAATCTCATTACGTCAATGACTGATTTATCAAGTCAAATTGGACCAGTGAATAGAGATGAAAAACTAACAAACAATATAGGAATAACAATACAAAATGTCCATTAGCTAATCTCTCAACAAAATGAACATTAATGCTGAAAAGCTTTACTGGTTTAAGTGTAAACATATACAAGTAAAGTTCCAGGCTACTCAAGAAATATAAAACAGCCTCATCAATACTATTTGCAAAAGCTATAGGAATACCAAAGATATGAGTAATTAGTTTAAAAGCAGGGTCCCACTTGAGTCCTCGCCCCATTAGTATTCGATGCTATAGGTCTTTGACTTTGTGTGAATGACAACTCAACCGCCAAATCTTCATTTACAGATTGTTTGCTCATGATAAAGGGATCAATGGTATAGAATGTAATAATTGCTTACCTCAGAGCCTCTCATCGGCGTAAAAATGTTGATATTAGTTCCGTCTGTATCTCGTCTAACTTCTGTCATAGTAAACACAGAATACAATGCTCAAATTAATAAACACATTAATAAGATACCATAATATTCTTTATTTGTGCACAAATATATTTTACATTTGATAAAACTATAACTTTAACTTGTCCAACGTCAAAAGAATATGCAATGGAAGAATAATTAACACACGATTCACCACAAAAAATTGTCTTAATCATCAGAGTTTAATTATTAGAGGTTAATTTATTACTCGTCATTTCAATTCTTAATTATCACCGCTTAAAATACACTTCTCTTAAATACTCTTTTATGCCGATTACAAATCTTCAACCAGAATCTTCTAGCATACATACATATGGTTTTCGAGTTATGACGGAGTTAACTTTAGCATTCCAATAAATGCATTCTGGAAGCTTCATTGTTTACCTCTAAAATCCTCAAGTCAAATATAAAATCAAATATGTGTAACAGATCGCATTTGTCATACACAACGTCTGGAACTGCGATGAAGTGAATAACACATAATTAGAACCGTTATGACAACCCGTCACTTTGTGCGCACCTAGCAAATTCTCGACTTCTTGTCAGTAGTCAGGAGACTTGGTTTCCCAAAATGTTTTGTTCCTTGCAAAAACTGATTGCATATTTAGAAACAGCATCAAAAATCCTATATAGGTGACCAAATAATATAGTGACCAAATAATTTTCTGAGCGGTCAAAAATTACTGTTGACTATTGAAAGAAATAAAACTGAAGTTAACGCCAGTTTCCTCACTCGAAAGCGATGTCAGTGACGGGCGAGCCCAGGATTTGACCCCGCACCTACTAATCCGTGGTCGAGTATCTTACCGACTTCGCTACTGGATACAGCCAGTGGCCAAGATTGGCAAAATAATTAGTAATTACAGAGTAAATAAAACGAGAACAATAGAAATTTTATATTTCACATCCGCTTCATAAATTCTGTTCCAGGTATTAGAGACACTAAACATTAAACTCCTATAGCGAACACTTGCGAAGTTGCTAATCAACATGGCATTTATAGAAAGATTACCATCCTAGCATATAAGACACAACAGCAGCACAAACTTAATATAATAAAAGAAACTAATATTAAATTGAAGTAAACATAAAATTTTACAAAGTAATTTAATATAAAAATGATAATTTTTTTCATATCATTACCTTCTTTAGGAAGTTCAGGAGCCGGCTCTTCCAATAAATCCTGAAAACAATCAATAAAAATGTACCAATGCTCTTCTATCTAATAGATGTTAAAAACACAGAATAAAAAATATAGCAGAAATCACCATACAAAGAAATGAAACTTTTTTGGCATATATCTTGACATTTAGATCACATTACATCAACAAAAGAGGCAAACGTCCAGGAAGATTCAACCATTCCGTCTCTAATACCTAGTCTTAACGTATTGCGAATGACCATCAATACACAAAAAGACCAGTAGCGTCGAAGTAATGAGAACACTTACAGCTAATGCTAGACAATTCTGATAGAGTTTCTGAAAGGACAGCTGAGCTGTTTCCAGTCTCTCCTTTCTCTCGGCACTCAGCTCTCCCTTAGTCTGCACACACATGTAACAACAAGTAACAACATGTTATAACATGTAACAACATGTAACAACATGCAACAACATGTAACATGTAACAACATGTAACAATATGTAACAACGTGCAACAACGTGCAACAACATATAACAACATGTAACAACATGTAACAAAATGTAACAACATGTAACAACATGTTAACAAAATGTAACAACATGTAACAAAATGTAACAACATGTAACAAAATGTAACAACATGTAACAAAATGTAACAACATGTAACAAAATGTAACAATAGCAATATGCTCGATAATGAGCTTAACGTCCATACATTCATTATCCATGGACGAAGTCACTATTTTTAATGTGTTTTGCTTGTTGATATCGCTGTATTGATGTGTTTTTTGTCGATAATAAAATTATTATATCAATTATACTTATTGTATAATTATAGATCATAAGCATCTCTTTATTTTTTAAAGTTTTAACTATATTTAACCACCTTGATACATAAAAATTGGAAGTACAAAATTTGCATAAATGCAAAAACATAGTTTAATTAATTGCCTTTTCTTTTCCACCACTGAGGGCTCAGTCGATTCACATAAAATGATGGCTAATATAAAAGCTAAAGCTAATGTTAACGTCAGTTTTCTCACTCGAAAGCGATATCAGTGACGGGCGAGCCCAGGATGTGAACCCGGCACATACTGATCGGCGATCGAATATCTTACCGACGTCGCAACTAGCTCCAGGCGATGCTAATTGTAAGGCAGTAGCCAGTTAATTGCAAAAACATCTCTCTGATCATATCCTTCACAGTTAATTTCATTCTATAGTGCCCACAAAATATAAGTACCCACAAAATTTACCACCAGTTTACACGAACCAATTAGAGTGCTACTGTCGTCCATTAACGTCAGTTTTCTCACTCGAAGGCGACGTCAGTGATGGGCGAGCCAGGATTTGAACTCAGCACATACTGATCCGCGGTCGAGTATATTAATGACCATACGATGGTTATTCAATAGTAAATGACAGGACATATGATGAAAAAATAAATAAATGTTTCGAAGGAAAAAATAAGGAATAAAATAAAAAGAGATCTAGCTATTAACCTGCATGATTCGATGACTCTGTAGCTCTAGGTCTCTGACCTCTTTGCACTCAGACTGGACGTGCTTGTGTAGAGAAGTGTAGTAGTCCTTCAGCAGGTTACGACACGCTCTCTGTCTGTCAGCTTTCAACAACTGATCAATCAATCAATCAATAAATCAATCATCAACTAATCAATCAACCAATAAATCAATCATCAATCAACCAATAAATCAATCATCAACTGATCAATCAATCATCAATTAACATATAAATCAATCGTTAATCAACTAATCAATCCATCAAACAATTAACCGATAATTCAATCATCAATCAACTAATCAATCAACTAATCAATCAACTAATCAATCAACTAATCAATCAACTAATAAATCAATCATCAACTGATAATCAATCATCAATTAACATATAAATCAATCGTTAATCAACTAATCAATAAATCAAACAGTTAACCACTAAATCAAAAATCAATCAACTGAGCAATCAGTCAAATGATTATTCAATAGGTCTGTTAAACAAAGGATGTATCAGTTAGTTGATTTATCAGTCAAATTCTAAATCAGTTACCAATCAGCTGATCAATCAAATGATTTATCTGCCATCAAATAATCAGTCAGAAAAAAATTACAAACCAATCAACAAAATTAACAATTACCCAGAAAAAATTAAGTCTGATAAAATTGTGAATAATCCTCAACCAGTTGACAACATTCACACAGCATATTAAAATAATTAACTAATCAATAATTAATTAATTAATCAGAGTCTTACCATAAGTAATCAATAAATAAATTATAAATAAGCGTCATTTAACATTTTTAAAACTTAATATGGTATAAATCAATCTGAGTTAGTTACCTCACAATTTAACAAAATATGAGCAATCAACATCTCGGCCATTAGTTATACTCCACAGAAATAATTAATCATAACTTTGTTAACGAGTAGTATTTATGTTACTGACCTCGCTTCGCGGAATTTGCACACCAAATTTCTCTGCCAAAATTCTGTAAAAATTGAGATATATCTTAAAATCAAGCTAATTAACTATTTTAAAAATAGTTAGATATTACACTAGATATTACTATAATTAGCAATGGCTAGAGCCAGTGGTGATGTCGGTAAGATATTCAACCGCGGAACAATATGTGCGGGGTACAAATCCTGGGTTCATCCGTCACTGACATCAATTTCGAGTGAGGAAACTACCGTTAACATTAGATATATATATTAGCTATACAGAAAATTGCTTAGAAATTTACGTGAAATAGGAATTCTCATATTTTGGGATATGATTATCTAACTTATTTTGTCTGTAGGAAAGTCCAAAAATTTGATTATTTTAAAGTAAATTATGAAGAAATAAAAGAAATATTCAGCATAGAAATTTATTTATGATTTTAAGTGATAATGATAATAACGATGACGTAGAGGGCTTATGGAATAATATTAACACAGGTCTCAGGATGATTCGAGATGAGTTTATTAAATTGAAAGCCAAAAATTGAGATAGATGCAAGTGGGTTACTAAAAAGGTAAGAAAAAAAAGGAAAATCCAAAAAAGATGCTTGGAACAATTATAAAAATAGTAATAATGAAGAATCATTATACTGTGAATATAAGAAAAAGCTTAATAAATCGGTTACAGAAAATAGAAAAGCCAAGTTAGAATTTGAAAAACAGCTAGCTCACAATATAAAGAATGATGCAAAGAGTTTTTTTGCTTATGGTAATGCTAACAAAAAGGTTATTAAAAAGATTGGTCCTTTAAGAGATGAATATAATAGCATTATAGAAGATAATAAAGATACTGCAAACCATTTTAATAAATATTTTTCGTCTCTATTTGTGGAAGAAGATTTAGTTAATATGCCAGTACCGGCCAGGATCTTCAAATGTAACTTTGAATACTCCTTACATAATATTGAGTTTGATATTGATGATGTTACAAATAAATAAAATTTGCTAAATGTCAATAAAAGTCAAGGTCCAGATGAGATTCATGGAAAACTGATTTCGGAGCTAAGAGATGAATTAGCACCAGCTCTATTAAACCTACTAAAAGCTTTAATGAAAACAGGGGTGGTTCCTCAAGATTTTAAGAATGCCAATGTTGTACCAATTCATAAAAAGGGAACTAGGGATAAAGCAGAAAATTATAGGCCTTTAAGCTTAACAAGTATAATCGGTAAGACATTTGAAAGCATTATTAAGGATAAAATAATTAGTTTCTTGGAAGAATATAACTTTATTAGAAATAGTCAGCATGGTTTTATTAGTGGGCATTCTTGTTTAACTAATTTGCTAGATTTTTTAGAATATATTACAAAGGAAGTAGATAATAATAATAGCATTAATATCTTATATCTAGACTTTGCTAAAGTGTTTGATAAAGTTCCACATAAAAGATTACTTAGTAAGGTGGAAGCACATGGAATAACGGGCAAACTTTTAAAGTGGATAGGTAATTGGTTAAGCAATAGAAAACAAAGGGTGTGTGTCGAGGACGAGTTCTCGGAATGGGCAGCAGTAAAGAGTGGTGTGCCACAGGGCTCTCTTTTAGGACCTCTATTATTTCTAGTTTACATCAATGACATTGACATAGATATTGTATCTAAATTTAGTAAATTTGCAGATGATTCTAAAGTAGCAAAGATAGTAAACAACATTGAAGATGCTGAGATTTTAAAGTATGATATAAAAATATTACAGAACTGGTCTAGGGATTGGCTAATGGAGTTTAATGCTGAGAAATGTAGAGTTATGCATATAGGGAATAATAATTTAGAAATTGAGTATACATTGAACAATATTAAACTAAAATCCACAAACAGTGCGAGGGATTTAGGAGTCTTTGTGGATAGCTCTTTTAAATTTAGCGAGAATTGTAATAAAGTTGTAAATAGTGCTAATTGTGTATTAAGAATGATTAAAAGAACAATTACATGTAGAAATAAAGATATTGTGGTAAGGCTATATAAGGCTCTTGTACGACCCAAACTTAAGTACTGCGTTCAGGCTTGGTGCCCATATCTTAAGAAAGATATCGATAAATTAGAAAGGGTACAAACCAGAGCAATAAGGCTGGTATTTGACTGTCAAAAACCTAGTTATGAGAACAGATTAAAATTTGTAGGATTAACCTCTTTAAGTGAGAGAAGAACTAGAGGAGATTTAATAGAAGATTTTAAGATACTCAAAGGCTTCAGCAAAGTTAACCATAGTATTTGGTTTAATTTATCAAACAACAGAAACGCAAGGGGACATATGTATAAACTTAGTAAATTTAGAAGTAGACTAGATTTAAGGAAATTTTTCTTTAGTCAGAGAGTTATAAATGCTTGGAATAGGTTGCCAAGCGAAGTTGTGGAAGCAGAATCAGTGAATGCTTTTAAAAATAAATATGATAAACATAAGAACATGTAAATTAGATGCTAATTGCATGTTCAGTGTTATACATAGGCTACATATAAATTTCACATGTTGACATGAAGTCTGTATGATTTGATTTATATTAATTGGTTTTAGTTAGAGCCTGATGAGTCTTAAGCATAAAATTGCTTCCTGACTCTGTAATGTTATGTTATGTTAACTGCAGAGCACAAAAAAGTATGCAGATTTATTGTTAAATTTGTGCATAAAAATTATTGCGTAAACTTGCAAAGTTAAAAAAAGCAGTTAAAGCTAATGTTACCGTCAGTTTCCTTAATTGAAAACGACATCAGTGAAGGGCGAGCCTAGGATTGAACCCCACACATACTGATCCGGAATCGAATATCATACCAACATCGCCACTGGCTCCAGTTAGAGCTCGTTATGATTAACTAATACTTTTCTATTAACTCACAGTAACACTAACTTGAAGATTAATCTTATTTAAAGAAACGAGTAACCGTTGCTCTGACATGACAGAAAAGTATCCAATATACGAAATAATACTACAAAAGTATAGAAGTATCTGCATTAGCTGACTCTAACAAAAACGTGCGAACATATAAACATACAAATGCACACCTAAATTTCTGCGGCACCAGCCCAGCATAATCATCACCACAGTGTTTGCAGAAACTGATGATGATCGGCAAATTGTTGTGCTCCTCTTTATCATTGGCTGTCAGCAGCTGAAGCTGATTGGCCAGCACCGGTAATCCCTCGCGCTCTGTGAAAACTCCCGCAGAAACGAGATCAGCAAAGAAGCGCAGATCTACTCGCAGCTTACTGGCATTGTGCACCTGCAGTGGATAGAGCATGACTTTATTCATCAGAACATAAAGTTTGAGGAAGAAACATTAGTTAAAGGAAGTGTACCCATCACGAGCAGAAAATAAATGATAGGAACTACAAAAAGATATTTATAACTCTCAACTTACTAATCATAGTAGCATATGATTAGTAAGTTGAGAAATATAAATATACCTAGAAAAAAAAGTTTAATATTTAATTACAGTACCAAAAATAATCACACTCATAACCTGCAATCAAGTATAATTATCACTAATATCAATCAAACAAGGCAATCTAATCTGACTGAAAAGTGGAAAATGTAGTAGACAATTTAGTACTAACAAACATATGAAGCTTAAACACAAATTCATAAAGCCCAACTATAGTGTAATTATCATACAATATCATACTAGTCATAAATGCACATGTTCAAACTGCTATGGAGCTTCAGACAGTCTTTAAGTATCAGTCCTGTCCAAAACTTTACTCTCTATTCACGCCACGTTGGATTCAAATTCGTAGCGGTTCAAAGCACCTCAGGATCCTCGAAACTTCTGCGACACGACATCTAATGATCAATCTGATGTGCAGTCAATGAAAGTGATTGACAAATCAATCAAATGGAGGTAATTGACCAATCAATCAAATGGAGGTGACTGACCAACCAATCAAATGGCAATCAATCACATGGAGGTAACTGACCAATCAATCAAATGGAGGTGATTGACAAATAAATCAAATGGAGGTTATTGACAAATCAATTAAATGTAGGTAATTGACCAATCAATAAAATGGAGGTAATTGACCAATCAATCAAATGGAGGTGATTGACATTTCGTTGATTGGTCAAGTGATTGATAGCTGAGAGCAGGAAGCATTGCTCGTTTCAACTCGTCCAGCCATCATTCCAGGAGCTTCCCTAACCCCTTTCCTTACTCATATCCAGCATGATAATAATAATAATAATAATAATAAAGGTTTAACGTCCGTTTCCTCATCCGGGGATTATGCCAGGGACATCCCCAACAGCACACATCACTACAGATCAATTCACCCAGACCAACTTGCAAAATAAATCTGCTGAGAAGTAAGGTCTGAAACGAAAACCAGCCCGGTGATCAAAAATGGTCAAGGTAGATTGATTAGGTCTATGGTGGGAAAAGGTAAGTCTTAAGCTTACTAGAGAATGTTTAAGACAAAAACAAGAGCGAAGATTAGCAGGTAAGGAGTTCCAGATTGTGGGTGCTGCGTAAGAAAAGGAACGTCTGCCCAATCATGTGAGAATATTTGGAACAGAGAGAAGATTGGCATCGGTAGAAAGAAGTGCACGTGAGGGACGATAGGGAAGAAGAATTTCAGATAAGTAAGAATGATACCTCAGGATATGCAATTGAAATCTCATAATTTTACCAGCAGAACCTATACACACTGAACCAGTGGAACATTCGCATCTACAACTATATATCCAATACAAAAGAATTAAAGCTAAATTATATTCAAAAGCATACCTTAGACACCTTTAAAGTGGTTTTGGATAAATTATTTTTTAGAACCTCTACATTTTACATCCATCATGCTCAGTTTAACTCCAGCAGCATTTAAAAGACATAAACACAAAAATTATCAACCTTATCATCCTTCTTGCTAAGCAGGATCTTATTCCAATTCTCAAGCAGCACTGAAGCAAAGTCAGCATAACGTTGATGCAGTAGTGAGCAGACGACCACCGCACAGTGAATGTCCGACATCTTTAACTTTGCTTCAGTTAAGGCCGCAGCCTTCCATCAATAAATTAATCAGTCGATCAATAAATGAATCATTCAGATAATTTATCAATTAAAGCTGGTAAAGCTAAGGTTAACGTCAGTTTCCTCACTCGAAAGCGATGTCAGTGACGGGCGAGCCCAGGGTTTGAATCCCGCACATACTGATCTGCGGTCGAGTGTCCTACCGACTTCTTCGACCGAATTAGAAATTAGTCAATAAATCAAATCGTCAATAATTAAGTACAGCAATCAATCAGTTAATCATGTGCGTCTAATTGGGAATCCATCGTAAAGGTATCAGAAAAACATAAGTTAAGAAAAGACCTTGCTCATTAAATTGGGATTTAGCAAGAATTGACAATGCGTATCTTATTATTGGCATAAGTCAATGAAGCCATAAATGGTATATTTAATTATCAAATTATGAAATTTATGCTATTCTTTGTCAAACTGAAACACAATATCCGAAAATGCACCAAATCAATGTAACATATATTGTGATTAACATAAACTACATCAAAATATACTTACATCTGTCACAAATCACAAAAATTAACATATATCTTAAAATCATAAACATGACATAATGAATACTTACAGCTTCTCCAATATATTTTGTTAGATTCAACGAATTGATGTCTTTAATCAGTGAATCCTTTTGAGCTTCTGTCAGATTTTTCTGTAATTGACAAAAAAGATATTTATTGGTTCATAATTATCTAAGAATTACTTTTTAATACAAACATAGAGGCTTAGAATTTACACATACCATATTTTACGATACTAGTACTTAGAATATTAACAAATGGCTCAAGAGAACAATAAGAATCAGCAACAACGAGCAGGTAACAAAGGAGACAAGCTGTTCAAGGAAGGAACAATTTCAAAATTCTAACTATTGTGCATGCGCCATGACCGGTGTAACAGGGTCAACGTTGCAAATGTTGTGTTAAAAAGTTACAATTTGAAATTTTTTAACTATCCCCTACCCTAACCCCTACCCTTCATCTTAACCCTAACTAACCATATTCTTAAGGAACTAATAAAATTTAATAACTTTAACTTTAAAAAAATTTAAAGTGACTCACCAGAAACGAACCCCGAAACCCATGATCTAAAGCCTAGCTCTATACCCCCAAGCTATCAGGGCTTCCGTCGGAACACAATTGAATACATGATATCATACCAGAAAATAGTAATACCATATAAAAATTTGTATTAAAATTCTTGTGCGCATGCGCATTAGTTGGAAATCGTTCCTTCCTCGAACCGCTAGTACAAAGGAGAACATTAGGTGAAGGACAAAGGAGTCAGTGGAATCATCACGAAAAGAAGAATTACATGGGCTGGACATGTGGTACAGATGAATGAAAACAGAAATCTCCGAATAGCTACAAAGCAGATGGCAAAAGAACAATAGGAATATTTAACAGAAGGAAGGAATTCGTCGAAGAAGACTTTAAGGCTGCTGGAATTAGTGTTTAAGCGAATTACTTATGCTTCCTCATGCTTACAATACTCACTTTGTGCTACAACTGGCAATCTACACATATTGAATTTTTACTAAAGCTCTGGTTAAAATCTATATTTCTATGTATAGTAGTTTGAAAGAAATGTATCAAATATTATATGTACATGATCATTAATAGTGTCACATTTATAGGCATAGATGATCATTCATAATTAATAATTACAATAACAGACATTAAATTAAATAAGCCTCAAAACTGTACATACCAGCTTCTTCACAAAAGCCGTGTTCTTCTTCAAGTTTGAGTCCAGTTTAAAGAAAAATGATTCATCCGGACGATTTTCTGGAATATTTGAAAATATAAAATATACATTTCATATAAATTATATATATATATACGCCTATCATATTTAAATGATACAACATTTTTTTTATTCAATAGAGAAAATTAAGGAAAAAGGATCGTTTTCTATTGAAAATTTTTATAGAATCATGAAAGCTACTTATAGCAAATAGCCTCTGGATACCTATGATAATCCATACTTACAAATGCATCATACTCTCTCTCTCTATTTCTCTAGTGTTCTGCCCAATTGCAGGTCCAAGGTACATATTCACACTTAAGAGTCTGCTTTCACGCTCCACAGAAACATCATAGAACAACAAGTTAGTCCCTTAACAACAGGCAATACCTTGTTGATACCTTATGTAACCTACAGCTTGGGAAAATTATGAAAGTTCATTTCACATGGTCGTCTCAAGTTCCTGTTTAGTCGCCTCTTACAACACGTGCAGTTAACGGTTGGTCTATTCTTCAGTGTCCTGGACATAACATGGGATCAAAAATTCTATAGTTGTGATTACCCGTTACAGTTGTGAGATACCGGTACAGTGCATAGTTATGCTGCGAGTAAAGGAATTATAAGCCAATCACTTATTGAACATTTATAATGCCAATCTGCTACTCATCTAACTATAGATTAGCCATTAAATAGGCAGGGCTCACTAAAGTCTAGTAAAAGTTTGATTAATAACATACAGGAAAACTTACCCTGAGCCTTAACGTTAGCTTCCCTTAACGAATTTCTTGTATCCAATCTGTCTACTACCTCTTTGATAAAATCATCCAATGACCTCTATAGAAGAAAATAAAATCACTACATGAATCTGATCATTTAGTTTTTAGTGATCCTATTGCAAATTTAACTTGCGCTGCTAATAAATTTATTCATGATAAAATAATTACTGCTAAACAATTTGACGAAGCTTTTTTTACATGCAAAATATATGCAAAACTAAAATGCAATCATTGCATTATTTCACTACTACCTGCAATAAGCTTCCACAATAAGTGCCATTCAAGAACTTAATTTTTTTAACTAAAGATATATTTCATTCTATCATTTTATTGTAAAACGCTTTACAAACCAGACCAAAAGAAATCGTGTGCTGACCACGTAAGGAAGTCAAATCAAAGACAAAGTTTAATAACATAAAATAGTTCATATAAACTAAAATTCAACTGAACCATTTCAAATAGTTGTAATTTTAGAGGAAAAGAGATTCCTGGGAAAATAATATTTAAATAATATTATACAAATAAAATTACAACACTTGTAGTAAAGCAACTCTAGGAATCAAATCCTTAAGCTGGAGCCATGACATAAATATAAGAAAAGCTCACATGGCTTAATAACTTCTGAATGCTTATGGAAGCCTACTATAATAATCCACACATGTATACAACATTTAATCCATAGACCACATTAGTTACGGAAGAAAGAGATGAAACATGAGAAAATTAATTGATATTTATAAAAAGTATATCTAATTCTTACAAAATTAATACCTAAGCATAACATTATAATTATAATGGCATCGAGAGAAAACTGCAGAAACCCTGATGGTTTACGAGATGAATGTACATCGCCCCAAGTATGCCATCTCTAAAAATTTCAAACTGAAGAAAATCCTTAGAACTAGTTTCAATAGGCTTGAGAATATTATACATGCTATTTCTTTACTTTAAATGAAACATACCCTTTCTTCTGCTTCAATAACCTGTTTTTCAACAGCACTAGCCTACAACATTTCAAACAATCATAGTTTGCTTTTTATGTCGTCATAGTCTTATTCTCTTGATTTTAAAACTTTAGATGATCATATTTGGGTTTCATTCAGATTGAAGGTAGACATTTCGAACTGTTACTTGGTTAATAATTCTTTCGTAAGATTACCAAACGACTTTCTTCAGAGTCAACAAAATATGTTAATACAAAATATGTTCCAATGAGAAATTTAGCATTAAAAATTGAAATTTGTGCACCAAAAAGGGTATATCTCGACTTGTAAACTATATATTTCACTGATATTTTCAGCATACGTACAATTGGACCATGAATGGTCACTGAAATTTATGCGACAGATATCAGGTTCAAGAGTTATCGACAATTTTCTGTAGAGGTGCCTTTTTTGACGCATATACAATATTATACATCCATCATGACAATTAACTCTACCAACAACAGTGAGAGATATACAGTTGATTTTGCTATCAGACAGGTCTGCTCAGTGTAAATATAAAAATATGCTTTTCGGGAATTTGTAAAATATATAAAAGTGGATTTCATTTTTATTCTGAACCTCATGGTGAGGTTCATCTCTCCCATGCTATTCTAGAAAATGAGTGTATTTGTGCCCTAAAGGTACAACAGTACTATGAAATTGTATATTTTTGTTGCATTTATAATAAAAAATTAAAATCACGTAGACTATAACAAATTTTTGAATGCATGTTGATTAACTGATTATGAATTTAATGTTAACAACTTAATACATCAAATTAAAGCCTAATATTTTATTTTACAAATAAAGAGTCATTACCTGAGTAGGGTCATTATCATTACCCCTCTTACTTTCGTCTTCACTGCTGGCCATTATATTCATCTATCTAACATAGCTATAAGCATGAAATTATTAACTTCACAATTTCTTCACATATCTGAAAAGAATAAGTATTTAAAGGAATATGATGATGCTCGATAAAGTTCTTCAAAGTATCTTGCAAGATAGATTTAACTTGAAATTAGTTTTATGTAGTTTGGAAAGTTTTGAAGAAATTATTTTGTACAGGATTTTAAGATAATTTTCAAAGATATTTCTGAAATTCAGAAAATTATGTTTTGCTAAAAATCCAAAAATATATGTAACCTCATAGACGTAAATAAAGCTTGTTTTCGAGAAAATGCGGATTATTACTAAAAACCTGATACCTAAAGTGAGTGTAATTTTTGCTCGGAAAAAGCTCTATCAGAACTTACGAAATTAACCAATGCTATCAAAGTGACATAGAAATGTATGGACAACCATAGTGTCGAAAGAACACTAACATTCACAATTTCCTAGTTTTATTTGGTTATATTGAAAAAAACCAATGTGAGTAAGTAATAATAATAATCTCAACCACATATCAACATTATCTTATCTTACCTCATCGTAATATCGCTCATACAAAACAACCTAGATAAGTCAGCACTCAGCTACCAAAAGGTGGTGGTTGTTGTTGTTACCTCAAAAACAGGCTTGTATTCAAGACCAAAACGATTAGACTAAGACTAAGACCCATAGGCGTAACCACGACCGAAAATCTGGGGGGACACAATAATTGGCATATCCACGGGGGGGGGGCGGGAGTCTGCCCCCCCTTAGGCCCGCGATAAAAAAAATGTTAACTATATTTTCATTGTTTTTATGGCAATTTATATATGTAAATATGTAAGGGCAGTTGTTGGGGGGGGGGGGGGGGGTTGAAACATAGTTTCACTAGCGTACACAATACAACTACTGGCTGGAGCCAATGGCGATGTCGGTAAGGTACTCGACCGCGGATCAGTGTGTGAGGGGTTCAAATCCTGTGCTAGCCCGTCACTGACATCGCTTAATTTAGAGTGAGGAAATTGTCGTTAACATTAGCTTTACCAGCTTTTACCTTTCAAAAATCGATCCACTATATGTATGTATGTATGTATGTATGTATGTATGTATGTATGTATGTATGTATGTATGTATGTATGTATGTATGTATGTAGGTATGTATGTATGTATGTATGTATGTATGTATGTAGGTATGTATGTATGTATGTATGTATGTATGCATGCATGTATGTATGTATGTATGTATGTATGTATGTATGTATGTATGTATGTATGTATGTATGCATGCATGCATGCATGCATGCATGCATGCATGCATGCATGCATGCATGCATGCATGCATGCATGTATGTATGTAGGTGTGTATTTATTAAGTGTGCTTACGTGGGTCTGTGTGTGTATGTGCATGTATCTGTGGACACCCAGAGAAAAAGCCAGCTACGCTCCTGTCTATTAAAATGCATGCTGTACTTTGTAGTGCATAGTAATCGACCAACAAGGAAATAACGTAAAAACACGTTACTGATTTATATCATACAAGTATAGTCTTGCAAATTGCCCATTGACAACTTCTTGAAAATATATAATAATATAGATATATGTAATATTTATATACACATTTCAAATGTATATATATATATATATATATATATATATATATATATATATATATATATATATATAGAGAGAGAGAGAGAGAGAGAGAGAGAGAGAGAGAGAGATATGGGGGGAGAAAGAGAGACAAAGACAGAGAGAGAGAGAGAGAGAGAAAGACAGACAGACAGACAGACAAACAGACAGACAAACAGACAGACAAACAGACAGATACTACTATTGCCCTGAAACTACACATTGAAGGAATTTTTATGGGGTTTAGCATACGTCCTTATGCTAAAATTGGTACATTCAGTTTGAGATAAGCCTATTGCTCTTAGATTAATAGAGAACTGTCATTTTCCAATTGTTTGAGCTTAATCCATTGTTTCCATCTTAAAGATTAACTAAAATTGAATCAACTAATGCAATAGTCAATCTACTGAGGCAACAGGAATTGCTGGTGTTATCTGAAGGTTAGAGTTGAGAAGTTCTGCCATCCAGCCAATATGTTGTCAGCGTTCCCTTTCCCTATGAATAGCCAAAATAGCATAGATGATTAATTACAGTAGATGATTAAATGCCGTAGATGACTACAATTATAGTAAATGACTCTCATAGTGCACTGCCTACTGGCAGGTCCATGGTACATAACGCCTTCACTCTTCTCTGTCTTCCGCCTTCCTCTTCATTTCCACATATGAGTGGGTCTTTAAATCATCTAACATACCTAATCTCGGCCTGGCCCTGCCTCTCTTTCCTTCCATTCTACCTTCTATGACCTCTTTTAATAGACCTTCCCCCCTTAGAATGTGTCCTATCCATCTCTTCTTCCTATTTCTTAATACATTTATCAACTGTCTATCTGTGCCAACTCTCTCCAGGACTTCCTCATTTGTAACCTTTTGAGTCCAGCTAATCCTCTCCATTCTTATCCAAATCCACATTTCCAATGCCTCCAGTTTCCTAATGTCTTCCTTTCTTAAGGTCCATGTTTCACATCTATATAATAGCGTGGTCCAAACCAAAGTTTTCACTATCTTCATCTTACTTTCTTTAGACTTTTTGTTAATGTTCTTTTCTACTGCCAAAGGCCGCTTTTGCTTATGCAATCCTACTGCATATTTCTGTCTCACATTTCCCATCATCGGTTATAGTATGACCCAAATATTTGAAACTCCTTACCTGTTCCAATTTCGTACCATTTATTGTGATATTAACTTCACCTTTATTATTGGACACTCTCATAACCTTCGTCTTTTTTATATTAGTCTTCATGCCATATCTTAGGGCCGTATCATTCAGCCTATCCATTATCTTCTGCAATCCAATCTCGCTGCCCGCTACCATTCCTTGGTCATCTGCAAATCGTACATCTTGTAACAAATTCCCTCCTACTTTTATTCCTTCTTCCAAGTCTTCCTTGGCTTCCTCCATCATTGCCTCAGCGTAAATGTTAAACAGCAGCGGCGAAATGCTACAACATTGTCTTACTCCACGTCCTATTTCACCTTCTTCAGAGTATTCTTGTTGGATTTTGTTAGTAAATGACTTACCGCAGTAAATTACTGATCACAGCCGGTGACTAATTACAGATGATTAAGGAATGGTAACAGGAAGTGAAAATGGACTGCAGAAGATAATGAGTAGCCTGAACGATACGGTATTGAAATATGCTATGGGAATTAACTTCAAAAAGACAAAAGTGTTGAGAATGTCCCAGAATAAAGGTGAAGTCAGTATTACAATAAATGGTAGGCCTACGAGATTAGAACAGAGGCGCAATTTCAAATATTTACGAAGGATTAAAGAAAGTACAGAAGCATGAATATTCACCTTGACGAAAGTTTCGCCGCGCATTGTTGTTTTGTATCCAGGATATACCTGGAGAGCTCGCTCGGCGTCCCAGCTCAAATGTATGCGAGAAGCTGTATAAAAAACAATTAGGCCGACATTTAAAAGGATTATTATATTCCGTATAGTTGCAAACATGACATAACGCAAGTGCTAAATAGTTTCATCTCTTAGTTGCTGTTTTGGTAGTTTTTGTTATTTCATCCGTTTCCTCTCCAAAGTTATTAGTAACCGTTGCCTTTTGTTAAAAATTTAAAATTGTCATGTCAGTAGAAAAACGTACTTCACTAATAACGATATATCCAATTGCTTCAAAAACATGTTATTAGGATAATACTATCAGCCTGATTGGATGAGAGATTGGAGATGGAACTAAATGCTGAAATGAAACAGATATCCTCGACATTAATTTATGAACTATACATGTATATATATATATATATATATATATTTATACATATATTTATATATATATATATATATATGTATTTATATATATATATATATATATATATATATATATATATATATACATGTATATAGTTCATAAATATATATATATATATATATATATATATATATATATATATATATATATACACACACACACTGGAGTTTCACTGGAGAAAGAGGCTTTCGTAAGGTTAAAGACTCCTAACAAAGGTATGAAATAAAAAATAAGGAAGATTGTGATAATATTAGTGTGATTGACACTTCTGTACTAATTAGAAACGAGCGCCTAAAGGAAATAGATTATCAGGGAACTGGAAGCATTGGTAATAGAGAAAGATGAAAAGAATTATTTAGACTGGCAAAATAAGAAATGAAGAAATTCTTGAGGGAGTCGACAGTTTATGAGATTGTCAGTAAATATATGTGATTAGAAATAGAAAGAAAAGATGGCCATAAGAGACGATAAAGGGGATAGTATGGCTGAGGGATGTAGGCCTAATACAGGGATGAATGCAAGGGAACAGAATTAGAGGCAAAACTAAGGCATAGGATGTTGGATAATTTGCTAACAAATTTATACATAGAGATGAAAAGGAAGTCAGAGGATATAATTGGTTGGCAGAGTTATGCCCTTTATGCCATGAACCTCCCGTTAATGTAAAAGAAGAAGAACAATATATACGGGCTTACCTTCTCCTGTTGACTCCATTCTGGAAGCTACATTGACCGTATCGCCAAATAGGCAGTAACGGGGCATTGTATGCCCCACCACACCTAATCAATCAATAACGATGCGCCTCTGTTTTATTATTCTAAATGCAATACTTCTTAATATTATTCTTATGTTAATATTAATTATTATTCTATTTGTAATTTTCTATTTCTTATATGCAGCTCTTTCTTAACTGGCAAAGCTTCAGGAGCTCAAATCTTGAATTCTCTTCTTTCCACTTTACGCACACCCTCATCTTCTCTTGATCAGCTTTTCCTTCTTTATGAACAGATTCACAGGCGGTTAAAAGTTTTACCTATGATCTTTCCTATCCACCCAAAACTCATGAACTGAGACCAACAAGTACACCTTTATTTCGCTAGTACCCTTCTTTGCACTGATTACCCGGTCGCACCGTTTATTGACCCCCCCCCCCCCTTCTGCTCATCGGTTGGATTTGGTTCCATATTGCTCGCTTTTGTCATGGACAACAGTAGCAGTGTAATTGTATTATATACTCTATATTGAATATATTGTATTTATTTCTAACCACATGTATTATTTGCCAATCTCTAACAAATCTATCAAGGAGAATTGGCACGGATAGACATCGACAGATGAATATATTTAATGTTTCATTTTAAAAGAAAGTTAACATTTTCTTATCAACACGCACTATGCTGCACTGCCTAAAAATACAGTAGCTAAAATAATAATTTTAAAGATTTAAGAGGCTTAACTAGCCCAGTGTGTACAGTGTGTAGAGCATCAGGAAGCGTCGCGAATTTGTAAATAGCGGTTCCTGAGGTCGTAGATTCAAATCTTTTAAAGATAATCAGACAGTAAAAGCTGTTTAGTGTTTTATTACGTACCCGCAGCACATGGTCCGGTGTGGATACCAATCCTGACTCTTAGAGTTTCATCAGGACGATGTCTAATCTTAAAGAAGGACGCCTCACTGAGTAGATCCAGTGCCATGTTGCATATCTCCATGATATGTCTACCATCATTCTGTACCGGCAGACCACTTACCACCATGTAAGCGTCTCCTATCGTCTCCACCTACAAATTTAATATGAGAAGTAACCGGCATTTACAATTTAAAATTCATTTAAGTCGCGGTCTGGAGTCAGTGGCGATGTCGGTAAGATTTCCGACTGCGGATCAGTATATGCCGAGTTCAAATGCTATAGCTTTCGACAGATGAAACTGACGTTTGCATCGGCTTTACAGCTCAAAAAATAGAAATTTCAATCTGTTGCGGATTTCATTGCGTGTAATTAGGCTATACTCTTAGTCTTGAATTGCAAGAAAGTGCCAGCAATAAAGAAATTTATGTCACATTAAAATGCTTTCGATTTAAATTAAACAGCACGAAAAACAGGCTCGACGATACGCAAAATTCTTCATAAGATAAAAGTAAGTTACCTTATACACGTCATGTCTTGATATGGTATCGTCGAACGTTCCGTAGAGATCATTGAGTAGATCTACGACCTGCATCGGGGTCGACTCTGACGAGAGATCCGTGAAGCCCTTGATGTCAGAGAAGTAGATGGAAACACTGGAAAACATCTCGGGTGGCACTGTGTTACCCAGCTTCAGCTGCTCGGCTACGCTTCTGATAAATGAAAAAATATAATTAATTAATTACTTATAAGCCTATATTAGAATATATGGAAATGGTATTCTAGATTTGTTATTGTGTACTGCATTCCTTCGGCTTGCTACGTAAAGAAAGGACACGATTCCTGTTAATAGTAAATTGGTTTAAAGAGATACTGAATTGAAAATCTGAACTAGACGCATATAAAATAATTGTTGGCTTCTGTAAACATAAATCTTTACTAAATTAATTCCTTAGTAATATTACTGTTTACTGTTTAGCCCTTAAAATGAAGCAACACTCTGCATAAACTCTACATGTATATAGTATAAATGTAAATAAAAAAAGTAAAAAATACAAATTATAGTGAAATGATCAACTATGTTGATATTTATCACTATTAATATCGCATGCTTATACCGTTAGGTAATTTAGACCATTTTCCGTATAACCAGTCATGTGAATGTCCGAGATTTTACTCTCAGATCAGCGAAGCTGGGATTCGAACCCACGAGAGTTCAATTCAACTCAGAATCTGTCATTTAAAACTTCATGACGTCATCACTAATCTATTAGAAATTTAAAAAATGAACTCTATACAGAATAAATGTATATCATTTAGTAGACATTACATATATGGACGCTGAGATATTGAGCTGCAGCTACCCGCAGCGATGATTTTAGGCAAATCAAACATCAGTCTACTAACGGTGGTAGCATTCTATTTAGTAGCATATCAGTTTTCTTTTTCTCATCGAGAAGCTCGGACGTTCTTTGCTCGACGATTGATTCTAGATTGTTGGCGTATTTTTCGAGTTTATCTAACACATGGTCCACTATGTCTATCGTTCTACAATAAAATGTGTACAATAAGATTCAGTGAAATCATTTGTTAATTTTGTTGTTATAAATGCACCGTTGGCTTAATTAAATTCAATTTAATAAGAACACCAAAAAGGGTCATTCAACCCTGCAGAGTTCAAAAGCAAAAGCATACTAATAAGCAAATGCATCAAGAAAAGCAAACTAAATGTGAACAATTGAGTTGTTGTAAATTAAATTAAATTATAAATTAAATTGTAATGAAACAGTGACAAAAATATTAACAGAAATAAAATCAGTACACAAATATTGATATAACATAATTCAACGTAAGATAGTTTTTAAATGCAATTATTTATAATTGTAATTATGTTTTAATTAGTCATTTTGCAAAATCATTAAATTCTAAACGATATTTACTTTAAAACATTGCAATTGATCAAATTCAGGGAAATAACTCGAGTCTGGATTTGTGAATTTAACTTTTCTCATGCTTCGAAGACAATAACGATACATGAGAGTCAGAAGGACAGTACAAAACAGCGTAAAAACTAGTGAAAAATAACGAATTACTTAATCGTGTTTTAGGTTAACACTTTTAAGCAACTACGAGAATATAATGTCATATTAAACTTAAGTTTACGATATGATTTTATTAGATAATAGAAAAGTTAATTAATTCGTGATAACTATACTTACTTTCCTTTGTTTAGTTTCTTTAGTTTCTTTCCGATCTCCTGAAAGCTGGGACGATCCTGTGACGATTCTGACCAGCATTGGACGATGACGTCATTTATTCCAGGAATCTCGTTTTGTGGATGTGGAAAAACTGGTCTGCATGGCGCAGAGTTATCAACTGAAGATTGACCATCGATTATCTTCTGTACAGTAGCTTTAAAATATTTACAAACTCAATGTTAGCTCTCCTCCCTCTCTCTCTCTCTCTCTCTCTCTCTCTAGTGTTCCATTAAGTGGCAGATCCAATGTACATGTAATATTGTTGCATTCATACTCAGAGGCTGCCTTCAAGCTCCATAAACAAAACAATGCTTTATATTAACTTTATATTAACCTTGTGTAGCCTTGATAAATATAGCTTCTGAAATGGTTCACGTTGCCTTCTTAGCTTTGCTATTGCCTCTTACGACACATGCAGTTAAAGGTTAGTCTATTCCTCAAGGTTTGATTGACAATCAGATTTCGTTTGTATATAATACCAGACTCTCCGAGACCAATTATTTGTGTGCTAGAACAACCTCAGAATTTTTTAAATCTCATGCCTATAAGTATGTCAAATCTTGGAACCAAATACCTCCTGATATCCGCAGTTCGAGGTCTCTAGCTCAATCACCAAACGTTACAAATGTATATTGTTTGATGGCTTGTAAATGTCTATATTTTCGTTTTTTGTGTAAATGTTCAGATAGAATTGTGACTTAGCTAATTGCTTTCTAATCAGATTAATTTGTAATTTATTTTCCTTTCTTTTAGTTTGTTCATTTATTCTGAGATAAATTTTTATTTCGATTGATTTTGCTTTATATCGGTTGATTTTGCTTTATATATGTATATGTCATTAATGAGTTATAGACGGTGATCAGCTAGATAAGATGTGTATCATCTTCCCTGACGGCCGTTGTTCTGGTGTTTATAGACTGTTTGACACACTGTGTTCCTGGGAATTTTTTAAAATTTTATTTCATTTAAATGTTTATTTCTGTTTGCATTTATCAGTGATTTGGTATTGATGCTGAAATAAACACACACACACACACACACACACACACACACATATATATATATATATATATATATATATATATATATATATATATATATATGTATATATATATATACACACATATATATATATATATATATATATATATATATATATGTGTGTGTGTGTGTGTGTGTGTGTGTTACAAATATACGTTATATATACGTTATATTAGTATGTTGTTTGATTATTATTTTTTATATATATATATATATATATATATATACATGTATATATATTTATATAGCAAGGTCCCGGGCACAACGCGGGATATGAGATAAAATTACTACGCAACAATACTAATTTATAAACAATCAATCAAGCAATTCATATACATGAATTCATATACATTCTAATTAAAGCGTGACTCTATGCAGAATGCCAAAGTAAGAGTAGCGCTTAATCGACCAAGGAATATTTAAGTAGTCTAGTAATGGAAACTATCACAAACTATTCCGAATGACAGCACTGAATAGATTAGAAAAATCTGTAATACTAAAATTAGTAAAATAAGCAATTATTGAACTGTTTATTAATTATTATTAAATTGTTTCTTCAACTGGATGCTGTATTTTCTCTTAATTGATATAATTATTTTACCCATGTTGTGTTTTGGATTCTGAAGAATAGACAAACCGTGGACTACACGTGTCGTAAAAGGCAACAAAGCACTGATCTCCAAACCAGCGTCAGAAGGGACATTCGGCTGGTGAGCCCCTAGGCTTCAGAAATTATTACAAAATAGTCTAAAACGAATGGAAAAATGTAAGATCCCTACCCTAGCTAAGCTGGGATTCAGGAGAACAAGACTGTTTCTCTAGGCTTTCTCAATAATTACAGACCAGATCTACCTAGTGACTCAATGCGAACCCAGACTATCTACTTTTAACTCTTTTAAATTATTAAAATAATCTTATGAGAACTTTACTAACTAGATAAATGTGGATAAAATCGTAATAGCCTAATTTTATTTGAAATATTAGTAGGTAATAGAGACATGAACCCGTGTGGTGTTCTGGTTGCTTAAAAATAGACCAATCGGTGACTGCACGTGTCGTAACAGGCCACTAATGCGTTAAGATCCTAACCAAAGTCAGAAAGGACAATAGTTTGGAATGCTTAGGTTTCAGAAATTGCTACAAGACTTTCTAAGAATGGAACAGTTTAAACCCGACCCTAGCTAAACTGGAATTCAAAGGAAGATGATGATGATGAGTAGAACTCATACAGAATAGAGGTCCAATAAGCTCTGTATCTTTTCACTAAACAGATCTCATTGTATTATCTTAGTCTATTTTCATGCCTATTGAGATATGAACGACAGTGCTACTGATTATGTTAACTTACATTTGATGTCACCAAGACTGCAGTTTTCCAAAAAGAAGGCCGGAGCTCTGTAAGCGATCTCCTGCGCTATGATAGCAAAGCTGTAGACGTCTCCCTTCTGAGCCCCGTAGGCTGGTCTGACGCTCATACGAAGCAGCTCTGGAGCGGTCCACAACATGCTTCGGTATCTCTTTAATTCTATCTCTATTTCTCTCTCCGCCAGTCTTCTGATATTCTCATTTTCCTGGTCTAACTTGGACTGAAGATCCTCTGTAGTTCTAAATGATTCCAAAATTGGACATACGATCTTGAGTGACCAACGATTGTCCACTCTGCATGTCATGCTGCTTAGATCTCCGTGTGAATTGATGGGTGATTTATGCAAATATATCATACCCTATAAATTAAAACAATACACCTAATAATTAATGACTGTGCAATATTGAAATATTACACCTGATGTCAGAGCTAAAAATTAAGCCTGATCATAATTGAGTTATCGTTAATCAAGTTAATCAGCCCACCTAGTTGTGTTCGAAATAATATACTTTACAAGCTATTACTAAAAGTTATTCAGTAATAGCATAAGAAGGCTGTTTAGCTATTCATGTTAATCATAGTTGTCATTTATGTGAATTGCCATCAGAAGTTAATTTTTAGATGTTAATTAATTTTACAGCACTCATTTAGATTACTTATACGAAATTCTAACTGAAGACAGGATTAGAAAACTCATTAGTTTCAAATCGTGACAATTTGGGATAATATTTGGAGAATGTTGGAGATTTGTTACACTTGCACTTTACAAATACGCAGTTATAGGTGTATTTCTATAGACATATACAAACCCGCAAAATATTAATCGCATATTCTAATGTAATTTTATTTGTAATTTATTGGCAGACCGTCCCCTAATACATTAAAACCACGATGTAGCTATATGACATTACACCTTATAAAACCTATATAACTTGGAAACAATGTGGTTTCTAAGGTAATTTCGTATTGGTTTCCTCAGTTCGGGCTTATTGGCTTATTACGACACGTGTAGTTAATGGTTATTCAGTGTCCCGGAAGCTGCAAGGGATAAAACATAGATTTCAATATGGAATATAGAGCTAACATTTACGAGATCCTGTATTAGAGCTCTTCTGAAGAATGAATCGAGTGATATGTCGTCGTCTTCTAGAATGTCCTGCAGAACATGCATGCAGATCATTTAGCAAATTTTAAGCAAAATAGACGCCCTATGTTTAATACATAAGCCGCTGTACATTTAAGCTCATAAAACTAGTGGGTTAAGTATATATATATATATATATATATATATATATATATATATAAATATATATATATATATATATATATATATATATATATTATACATACAACTATACATACAAAATCATGAATATAATTGTATATCACATTTGCGTATAATTCTGGATATAAAGTAGATGGCATACAGCTTTCATAAGAAATTATTTAACAGTTCATATTATTAATTATATCTCGAACTACATATTTACACGAAATATGGCATTTGAAATTTAGAATATAAAATAACTTAATAAATACACAAGAATATACCACTTGTACATTTTTCGATTAATTAAGTGTAGTGCTTAGTTACTTTTAAATATAGTAAAAGTAAACGAATATTTACTCCTTCTCGTTTCTTGGAAGTAGACTTCTACTACTACAATATATTAGTTATTTATTTTTTGCTAAATACAATTAATTATCTTAGATGTTTGGCCACAGTATTGCCATAAAAGCATGATAATACTTGTGACATGAAAAACGACAGAAATTAAAATTAGACAACGCCATAGAAAAAACGTTTAATTCAAAATTAAGCAATGCATTTAAAAACTTAATTAAAAATAACACAATTATCAATTTCAGTACAGTAGTTAAAAATTATCACAGACAAGGTGAGAAATCTATACAAATACTTCTATGACAATAACAACAATATTATAGGTTAGTTTATTTATTACAGTAAATACTGTATGTATTATAAAAAATAAATATATAAATTTATAAATAAACAAATAATTATATATATATATATATATATATATATATATATATATATATATATATACATGTAAATTTTTGTCATAAGTATATATATATTAATATAGTATTATGTATCTATAATACATATAATTAGTATATTATTCGATATTTATAGTTACCCGTGTTTTGTTCGGATTGCTGAAGAATAGACCAACCGTGAACTTCACGTGTGGTAAAAGGCGACAAAGCACTAGGATTCAAACCAACGTCAAGGTACTCGGTTGGTGGGCGCCTTGGATAGAGAAATTGCTACAAAATTTTCTACTCCCGACCATAGTTTTTAAGGGAATACTATGATTCAAGGGAAAATGGAGATGGTAATTTACTATTTATTTGACATTAATTATATTAAACCTGAAGTGAACATTCGTTATCTAATCACCCTAAAAATAAATATATATTTTCGTCAAAAACGTAATGCAAAAAATTAAGATGCAGAAAGAGGCGGAGTTATTGAGGTGGAAAGTGCTTGCCAAGTAGAAATCCCACCTGAAGTGTTCCACGCTTACAGCGCTGGAGGACGAGACAAATGTGGTCAGGTTCTACACAGGCTCCTATGAACGTCTGTATGTTGTCGTGATTCAACTCCTTCAGCTGCACAAAAACATTAAAGACGCCTGAAACATTCTAAAAATTGGGAGAAATTGCGTTGTAATAACACTGACCTCGCTAACATCTTGTCCTTGTCTTCACGTAACTGTCAGCTTGAAGTCTACTTAGACGTATCTTTCAGCATGCAAAGCAGTATTGGCTAACTTTAGATTTATGGATTCGGATTTGAACTAGATCTTCTTCTTGATTCCCTTGGACTGGTTTTCTGGATTTTATAACATTTTTTACTGTTATCGTCTTCGATTAGGTTCCAAAGTAAGGTATATTGTCATTAACGATACTATTACTCTATTTTTTTATTGTTGTTGATTCATGTTTTTGCCTAGACAACATCACATAAATATTTACAATTTCAATTCAGGGAAAAGCAATAGCACTCTCTCTACTTTCTTTTGAATTTGGCCACAACTACATTTTAAAGAGAATTTTAAGCAACTACTGTTATTGCATGCATACCGGTGCGCCTAGGCTCCAGAAATTGCTACAAAAATTAAAACGGATGGAAAATTCCGAGATAGGGGATTGACTGATGGATGATATGCTGTTGGGGCAGAGAGGATTTGAGACAGTCTATTCGTCTCCCGACCCTAGTTAAACTGGGATTCAAGGGAAGATGATGATGACTGTTAGTGCGTACCGGTAATGAATAACACACAACCATATAGAACTTGAGGAACTACTAATATTCCAATTATTACATAAATATTCTAATATTCCATTTGGGATAAATTTGGCATCGTCATAATACATGTTGTTGCTACTAATTTAATGACTGTAAACGAACAACTAATTAGTTATCAGTGCCTTGAGCTAACAATCAACTAACAACATCCCGCTACTCGGAAGCCTCTCCACGATGATATGGAACACTTACATTACACAGTAGAATGAGATCAGGACGAGTGAGATGCACGGAGTGAAGAGATATCTGAGAGACAAGTACAGTCGCTCCCTTGTATACAGCCAGCATCTCTCCTAGCTGACACTCATCACCTGTCACGTGACTCATCATTGATATCCGTGAACTCATCTTGTTTTGTGTGCTCTTAGATATCTGGGAATCAATGGACATTAACGAACCAATTTTTAATGCACTTAGAGAAATTAGATCTTTTACCAAAGTTGTTTGTAATATACAATATGTAAATTATATATTTAATATAATATATAATATGTATATTGTATATTATCTACATATAAGATATGTTACATATATAATATAATATAATATATGTAATGTTTTGCGAAGTGACTAGTCCAAAGGTTTATATTTATACTCATAGTCGTCGGCTTCACGCCCCATAAAGAGTACTGCATAAATCAATACGATCTTCACAAAAAACTAAGCCTTATCCATAGTAAGACTGGTAAAGTATACCTGACATATTTCATTTTTATTTTTTAAGTAGATTATGGAATATATTTTGTCGAAATATGCACTAACTGCCAAGCATTTCGGTGAATATGAAGTATATAAAGTATGAGGAAACTGACGTTAATCTTAGCTTTACCAGCTTTTTTATAGAGTTAAATTATCACGGTAAAGCTAAAAAGCTACTGTTAACGTCAGTTTCCTTACTCGAAAACGATGTCAGTGACGGGCGAGCCCAGGATTTGAACCTGCATATACTAATCCACTGTCGAATATCTAACCGAAAAGGCGATGTCGAAGACAGTGTCGTATGCAGCACTATTTTCTAATTGCAGGCCTACGTTAATTATTCGTAGACGTCTGCAGCCTGTATTTTACTGATACTTTATTGGTTCTATATAATCTGCATGTCAAACACTTTCTGGAATTGCTAAAAACACTCACCTTACTACCGTAAGTTCCCGTAAAGTTTAACTCAGAGAAAGAGATTTTCCAGGCCATCTGCTGAACTTTTAATTCCATTCTTCGAGATCTGAAATAGCACAAAGCATAAAATTATTTATATATATTCATATAATCTGAACTCAAAGTAACATAACTGCGTGCAGTTTGTGGCGATGTCAGTATGTCATTCGACCGCAGATCAGTAGGCCTATCTGTGGGGCAGAAAACCTGAGCGAGCCAACACTGACATCGCTTTCGAGTGCGGAAACTGACGCTAACATTTTTTACATAACTAGCTCTACTTTTTTTACATTTTTTACATAACTAGCTTTTACATAACTAAAATTAAAGTGGTAATTACAAATAAAATAAAAACTGTTTAAATAAAGAAATTGATTCAGAATTTTTGAAACTTCTTTAATAATCCAATAATTAATGAGTATGGTAACGAGTATTAGTCCTAATGTGTGGAAATTGAGTAGAATGTATGCTATGGATGTTGTTGATATGTCCTCCTTTAATCTGTAAGATGGCATAACTATTTCGCTGTTCGTTTATTGTTTTTTTGTATGTCTGTGGGTGTAGTAGGGTGGATTGTTGTGTTGGGCTTACATGTAGAAGTTTCTATCATTATATTGTGAAATAAAGCTTATAAAAAGATAAGATATTTGATCTTACGCAATCCTTTTAAAATTTCTAAAAGAAACTTGAAGCTTTTCTTTATACAGCATTTTAGCACTATATTTTTATTCTTTTAATTAATACCTTCTCACAGGTATCATAGGGTATACTTTCCTTTATATTTTGAATATACAGTTTCTTACTGCTAGAAGATGCTTTATTATGTTTTCTTGTTATGATCTGTAATTGGGTTGTATTCAATTTCATTTGTATTGTATTCCATTTTAATTGTATTGTATTCCATTTCAAAATCAATATTCCTTGATTTGCCTGGACATAATTTACTCCATAATAATATATATATAAGTACGTATAATCATATCATTTTATTCTAAATAGGCTTAATGAGGTTGCTCGACATCAGCGACAAATTATACGAAATTCAAATGACAGCTCAATGCTACTTCATTGGACTGCTTAAAATGCACTAGATTTAGTAGTATAGTTTTAGATTTAATCATCATCACCCTACTTGAATCCCAGTTTAATAATGGCCAGGAAGAGCTTCAGACTAAATTTTACATTTAAATTAAATTTTAAAAAAATAAATTTTTAAATATATATATATTAATAGAATCTAATACTAAATTCATTCATGCGTAAATTTAATATTAAAAATAATTAAGACCGTAAAATAATAGAAGAGGCTGAGATTTACTAGGTTCTAGAATATCTAATTAAGTTTAACACGATAAATAAGGAATGTGCACTAGGAATATGCAATAATAAAGTTAAACTCATTAGTAGAATGTCTAAGAGCCGCTTGAGCATTATTGAAGACTCCCATATCGAAGTGTTTATTGATGATTTCTTCAACTCTTAATATAATTTTTGACTAGTTCAATATTCAACCTAACCTCCTGTCGATTAGCATCCCATCTGGTTCATCTCGACTGCTAGTGACCGAAGCGAGACCATAGGCAGTAGAGATATGAAATATCAAATATGAGCCTCATGGGTTTACATTGGTTTAAACCTTTCAAAACTGCCGTGAAATTTAGGAGGACCATTCTCATTTTATTCTATTCAACTATCGAGTTTAGTCAAATATAACGCAGTCATCAATCCTCACAGGAGTTTCAGAATGGATAAATTAATTTATTCTCTATTCAATAGCCTCGTTACCTTACGAAGAAGAAAGCAGCCATGAAGCAAACTAAGAAGAGACACAACGCTGCAGTGACCGCCACCGCTTCAACCACGACACCTAATATATTAATATAATACCGTATAACAACAATTAGAGTGATACTGTCGTCCATGACAACGTCGAGCACTATTGAGACAAATCCAAGCCGGTGAACAAAAACATGGTACAAATTCAATAAAATCAGTCCAATGATAAATGAAACTCAAGGAGATTGTTGAGAGAAATTAAGAAGATAATTTTAAGCTAAGAGCTAAACACATGAAGGGTAGAGTTTATTTTAACATCAGCTTCCTCTCTGGAATGCATGTGACGGGGCTTTCACTTGATTTCAGCAGATCATCTACTGATCCGCAGTTGAACGACCAACCGATAAGCTATACCGGCTCAACCCAATGTAATGCTATGTTGAAAAGCTCGAAATGAGCTCGCTAGCTACTAAGTATTCTGCTTTAAAAATGGATACAATTAGATTTAAAATCTAGAATAAAATTATGAATTTAAAGATCCTGACGTCTCAGGAATAAGACTCTACGATTGTTATAGCTAAGCATTCACGTTTTACAATAATGACAATGACAACAATTAGTTTGCTACTGCCAGCCATAACATCATACATGACATCTCTGACATCTATGACATCTCTGACATCTCTGACATCTATGATATTTATGGCATTAATGACATCTCTGACAGCTGTGACATCTTTGACGTCTATGATATTTATGACATCTACAATATCTTTGACATTTATTTATTTAATTCAAGCCACTAAACTTTAAAAAAATGACATAGCAATAAATAATAAACTGCAAAAATGAAAAATGGTGTGCTGAGCGCCAAGGCCATTATAAACTAACTAGCAAACTAAATGAAAACAAATTTAAACTTTATGTAAATAGTCATTGTCTTTATCATTAATTCCCGTTGAATGTATAAATTAATAACGCGCTTGCTTACAAAGCAAACAAGCCTGTTCGAATCTCATACAGGACCGTATTTACTACTAGCTACTTTTGTTCGAGATGAGAATTATACATAAGTCATACATGTTGTGTACAGCCGTCTTGAGTAAACACACGTTATAGACATGAATATGATGACATAGGTCTACGTGTACAGCATCCGCTTCAAGCCAAGATCAATTAGATCTTCTGTCTAAGGTTTTGAAAATTACTCTAAAAAATTTCAATACTTTCCGAACGAATTTCGCATTATAATTAAGTAAGCTTTCAAGTAGTTTAATATATAAAGATAAGAAACCTTTATCTGGACAATGTTCGTTGCGTAGACCGCATTTGGGCCAGGCACGTGGGGGCTGAGTTTTGTCTCCTCCCCAAGTCATGTTAGGAATTAGAACAGTATAGCTCTGCGAGATTATAATATTTTATAGGCATATAATAATAATAATAATAATAAAGGTTTAACGTCCGTTTCCTCATACAAGGATGATGTCAGGGACGTCCCCCCATCACATGTCACTACAAATCGATGCACCCAAACGATCTGAAAAAACACGTGCTGAAGAGAAATAAAGGATCCTAAACAGTGCCGATCCGGTTATCAAAAAACAGTCAGGCAAGATGAAATAAAATCTATGGTGGAAAGAGATGTGTTTTCAACTTACAACGGAAAGTGGAAGTAGTAGAACATGAGCGAAGATCAGGAGGATAACTAGGCCTAGATATGTATATATATATACATGTATATATATATATATGTGTGTGTGTGTGTGTGTGTGTATATATATATATATATATATATATATATATATATATATATATATATATATATATATATATATAAGCCTTATTTTACCTCTTGTAGCCTATTGCTTCTGAAACAATGGCTCATAAGGTGATTTCTTATTTCCTTCCTAGGTTATTGCATTGTCGGTTCTTAAGACAAATGCAATTAATGGTTAGTCTATTATTCAGTGTCATAGAGAGGTATAAATAGAGCATTATATTTATTTATATATATATTTACATGTATATATATATACATGTATATATATACACATGTATATATATATATATATATACTGTACATATAGTGTTGGGTCCTATAGATTTGAGAATGGATAAACTGACAGTTGCTTTAATTCGCAATAGTCGCCTGTATCGGCCATCTATTAAGACCGTGTTTTGTCCGTTCCAGTGTTGTGTACGTGGCATTGAATTATATACTAACTGTTTATTGCACTTGTCCTAAGAGCCGACTATGCAATAACGTAGGAAGGAAATAAGAAACCACCAAAGAAGTCATAGTTTCCGAAGCAATAGGCTACAAGAGGTATAAGTAGGCATGGCCTCTTACATAGTAATAGGCCATGCCTACTACTACGTTCCCATAGCTCTTACTCTTGACTTCATGACCAATGGAGTGCTATTTATGGAGCTTGAAAGCAGACTCTGACTGTGACTATGCATATTGGATCTTCCACGTGACAGCGCATTATAGAGATAGATTGAGGTTACTTTAGGCTTAAAAGAGTGTGACATCTGCACGTAGGTATATGGATGTACAGATATGCGATGTATGAGGATGGTATCATCTCATAGTCTATAGAATTCGTATTATTGAGATGGCAGCAGCCTACTACTGTACCTACTAACAAGCAGCGTGTCCTTTGACAAATCAATAGAGGGTGAGAGAGATTTATTATATCAGGCTAAGACAGTGGTTCAATTGGGGGGGGGGGGGGCTTGGGGAAACTAAGTTCCCTTAGCTCTCTTTTCTGAGGTACTCCCTGCTTTGGGCCGAGATTAGATACTAGATCTGTAAACACATTACAATGAGCCCGAAAAATTCTGGTCGTTCCCATAGCTCTTAATTCCAACTTTAGCTACTGTGTTAAGATGAAATGGAGTGAAAGAATTGCTAAATACAGTTCACAACAAAGCCCCAATCTAATTGGACATTAGCTGGACTAGCCGCTCGAGGTGCACGCTAATAGTGAGATGAAGAGATGATTACAGCCCGCCGCTGGCATCTTGAACGGACGACAAAAACAATAATAAGAAATTTGATAATTTTACGTGACTACTATTATTGGAAAATATGATGAAGATAGAGTAATAGTGTGATGTAAGCGTACCGCGTTATTAGAGATGTTGATGTCAATGTACTCAACGTAACTACTGTCATGCAATCCATAGGCCCACAGAGTCATTCCAATGATTCTGTCTGCATTCGAGTTCATTTGAAACATTCCAGACTTACCTATCCAATTTTAATAAGGTTTATTATCGATTTAGGTAATCTAAAAAAATTCGTTCAGTTAAATTGCCGCTTCAAATATTATGCGTTAGTTTTATTTGAATGTTAGATACTGCTATCAGTGTAGTATTATAACAGCTATCTCGTTTAGTTATTGATATGTAACATTGCTATCAACTGCGCAGAATTGCTCTCGTATCATAGATCTACTAAAATAGACTTAATTTATTGCTTTATATATAAATAGTCATGGGATAAAGCTGCCATTAAAGTTATCGACATATGCACATGTTCACCAGTTGACGTTCTTTGAAGTGGCCAAGACTGTAAACTATGAGAAAGTTTATGAAACTTTTGTTTATAGAAAACCCAGGTGAAGTTTTACTAAAAGCGATGGTTGAAACTACAAATTTGCTTGATCCTTTCGATTAATTATTAATTGATTGTTTTATTTCAGACAAGTCAGCAACCTTAGCATTTTGTTTGTCTTTCAATTCAGTTTTCTTTATTGCATCTTTTTAAGGGTATCTTTGGTTTTGTAGTAAAAGCAGTGTAGAAATAATTATTTAGATTTACGCCCTCTCTTCAGAGTCTCTAGTGATTTGATTTAAACTAATAACCTATACGGACAAGTAAAATTACATAATATTATATGCATCGATATGAAAGTCAACATAACATTAATAATGTCTTAATAAGTTCTATTCTGTGGTATTTTCTAATGGAAAGGTTAGTATACTGTAATGCATAGATAAGCAATGAAGTGAGCATTTAAACATACCAGTAAAATTAATCGTCTTTGATTCTTCAAGTATGTTTTCTCCAAGTTTAGCATCAGCTGCATTTATTCGACTGACTCGGTCAAAGGCTACGGCATAAAGGTAAGTTAAGTCGTAGAGGTACAGAGCAGGGTAGTCCGGCTGAAAGAAAACCATGCATTAACAAAAACCATGCAAAACCATGCAAAACCATACATGAACATTAATAATTGAGGTTTAGGTCAATAATTTAAATCCGAAGTCCCTGACGTGAGCATTTGATGAGAAAACGTATGTTAACCATTATTTTCTAACCCCAAAAAGAGGATAAAAGTAGTGAAATGGGCTCTAAAATGGAACTCTCGACTCTAGAATGCAGTCTCAAAGAAAGCAACTCGAAACAAACTGCATTGAATTGCTACTCCTATTATTACTAATATAGAATTTTGTCTATTTGACTTGGATCCTAAGCGGCTGGAACCGATTTTAATTATACAGTTACCAAAATAGCATTACATTGCAACAGACATCAGAACAAAAAGCCAGTTTCTTCACGCTAAGCCTATCAGCGACGGATTGACCACTGGGCGTGGCTTTAATTTACACCACGCCCATTGAATTTCAGTCAGGAAACTGAGCAGTTGTGCGTCAGACTCATCCAATCAGATTTAAGCCCCGCCCAACTGTCTCTGACAGTACGCTTGTCATACAGAAAATGACGTTAAACTTTGTAGCTCTAATCTAGAACAAATAGAGATCAAGAGAAATTCTCTATCAATGGGATAAAAGGGAGAGGATTTAGTTATATTTAAGTCATTATCATCATCTCTCTCTCTCTCTCTTAGTGCACTGCCTACTGGCAAGTCCATGGTACATAACGCCTCCACTCTTCTCTATTTTAATGACCTCTTCTATGACCTCTTTTAATAGACCTTCCGCCCTTAGAATGTGTCCTATCTATCTCTTCTTCCTATTTCTTAATACATTTATCAACTGTCTATCTGTGCCAACTCTCTCCAGGACTTCCATTTTATTATCATCATATCTTCCCTTAATTTCAAGTTAGCTAGGGCAGGAGTTTTTTTCTTTATTTTTCGGGATTATTTATTTGTTCGGGAATTATTCAGGTGTTGATTTATTCAAGATTCGGATATACATGTATATACAGCCATCTATAAACTAACATAGGCAGACCTACATGTACATATCTACATGTGATTATATTAAAATGCAAGCTAAATAATAAATAGAAAATTTTACTGTATGTTTACTTTTCCTGATGGATTAACGAGTCTGTTCCACGGCGGTTTGTTGTTTTCCTGTGAAACCTGAGACAAAAAATCTGCCGTAGAATTGGCGTCCGTGTCGTCTGAATAAGATATCTGAAAGTAGTGTAAAATTCATTCTCTTGTGACTGAAAACATCCATGCTGTATTACTGGAAAATAAAGGGTGGAAATATGCACAGCCAGATGATTTATAACATTAAATACTCATAAACAACATAACTGAAGTGAACAGGAAACCCAATATAAAGAGCAAATTTGGTTTTAACTTCAGTTTTTTCTAATCAAAGGAATATCATTGTCGGACGAGCATAGGAAAGGAAATCAGGATCTACTAAACAGCAATAAGAAACGTAATCAACAATGTCACTGATTCATCTCAAACCTAATAGAACTCAGTACGTCCTACTGATACATGCGCTAGATTCTAAGCCGTTGTCACATTAATGTGTCTTAAGTCGTTATTATGTCAAAATGTTCATATGTTATTAGGCCCTATGTCAATATTTATTATTCCAATTTGTTATTATCTCAATATAGTATTATCTCAATATGTTACTATGCCAATATGTTATTATCAGAGTATGTTACTATTCCAAAACATAATCTGAATATTATATTATATCAACATGTTATTTTACCAATATGTTATTAATCCAATATGTTATTATCTCAATATGTTACTATGCCAATATGTTACAATCCTTAATTATTATTTCAATACATTTTCATCTCAATATGTTATTAAACCATCAATTTTAAACGTTACTACGATGCATAGGATTTCAGCACCATCTATCCATCGTCCGAAAAACAAAATTGTATTTTTGAAGGACCTGACTGGTTCAATGGCTTCTTTTGCTGATTACAACAGAAATCTAGCGACTGCAGCAATCGATGTACATGTAGAATAATAGAAGTGACTCGGAAAACCGACAAGAAGAATACAAGTAACTCGATAGAGTCATGCATTTTGAAGATGATATGTAACTTAGGTTACCTGCTTGAAAGCAAACAAAGCTCTGCGTCTGTATTCTGTGTCAATTCCGGGTTTGTAAATTTCTGGTACGATGTTTTGAATTTCATAGGAAGTCTTTGTAAAGGTGAAGAAGGCGTACTCTCCTTCAGTCATCCCTAGATCTTGAGCGGCGAACAAGAACTGAGCTATCACTGACACGTTGCCGTGACAAATAGTCACAACTGTTAGAAATAATATAACATAACATAACTGCACACTGGATCAGGAAGTACAGATGCTTGTTTAAGGCCCATTTCCTCCTTCGTCGAGCTCCACGGTTGCTAGTAATTGTTGCCTTTTAATGGCGCATCAATTGCAGCCGGCGCAGATTAAAGAATAGCCTTCCGTCACCCTGGGATTTTTCTTAAAAGATGTCAGCACAGGATCTTTCAAGGTGGTCACCCACGAAGTATTAATCAAGGCCGATGTAGCGTAACTTCGCTTATTAACTATTATTCGATTATTTAAATGTATAAAAGCAAATGATTAAACAAGATTAAATTTAAGAGATTATTGAAATTCAATAATACTATCACTTTTTAACTAGATTGCAAAAGATGGATTTAATTTTACCAATAATTATTAGAAAAAGTGATAAAATAAAATAATTTAAAAGTATAAATAATTAAAGTACTTGAATAATACAAAATAATCGCTCCAGTTCGAAATCAGTTTCAACTATGTGAACAGTTTGATGGATAAGTGTAATATCTTTCGTTTTGACTATATGGTTACTATCTGTCCTTTCTTTTATATCATCATCATCGTTAGCGTCATCAATGCCATCATCATCATTATATATATATATATATATATATATATATATATATATATATATATATATATATGATATTACTGCATCGGATTCAATGAATGAATCAGGTCGACAGGCTGATGCTAGAACCTCTCGCGTTGATAATGGATCTAGGGCGAAATGGACAGCATCTTTTAGGATAAAGATATTAGATACATAGGGTTGTATCAAACCGATCATGTCCCAGTATCAGGGAATAATACTCCGATGGTAGCTTCTATTTCGGTCTTAGTGGGAGCCCTAATGTAATTAAGTTAACTTCAAATTCAGCTTGCGCCACTATGGCTGATGTGTTGAAGAAAGCGCACTAAAGCCACAAGAAAGAGCACTAAAGCCACGAAGAAGACGACATCTACATCTATATCTGAATTAAAAGAGTGTTTAAGATAATATAGCTTTTAGTATTAAATAGCGTTGGTGATCTTCATTATTATCACTCTGAATTTTTTATGTTTAGAAACAATTTGTGCGTAAAAGAATTAAAATTTAAAATGAAAATTTCACGCAAACGAAACTAACAACATTAATTAATAATCTTACTTCGTCCGCGTGTTTGAATATCTCTTAGAAAGCCGATCAATTCTTCTCTGGTGGGATTCGTCGACATCGTAATATATTCCCGATATCCCGTAAATACGGCAATAAAGTACTGCAGCAGATATAGCCCGGCATAAGCACACCATTGTTCGGAGAAGTCAAATATAAACACGGCTCTCTCCCATTCAAAGTAGTAGAAGAGAGAAACAAAGCCGGTGTTGAGAACGCGGTAGGTCCCTGACGTTCTCATCAGTGTACTGAAATAGGTCTTGTTGGACATGGCATCATCCATGCAGTAGATGGGAAGAAAGGCTACGTGGTAGTAAATTACTACTTGAGCTATCTGAGAGCAGGCTGTAAATTATATATATACAGTATATATATCTCTCTTAGTGCACTGCCTACTGGCAGGTCCATGGTACATAACGCCTCCACTCTTCTCTGTCTTCCACCTTCCTCTTCATTTCCACATATGAGTGGGTCTTTAAATCATCTAACATACCTAATCTCGGCCTGCCCCTGCCTCTTTTTATATATATATAACAATTTTTATTATAGTATATATATATATATATATATATATATATATACTATTATTTTTATAGAACAATTTTTATTATAGTATATATACATGTATATATATATACATGTATATATATATATATATATGTATATATATACATGTATATATACATATATATATACATATGTATATAAATATATATACATACATATACATACATGTATATATATATGAATTGATACATGTATATATATACATGTATATATATATATATACTGTACATGTAACTATTTTATATCATAAAAACATACGCCTATCAGACAACTAAGCATTTATATTTTTTAATTTTGCTCGACTGCGTAAAGAATTTAGTAACTTTCACTGTGTAATTTTGTTGCATAAAATTTAATTTAACTGAAATATAAGCACATTTTAAAAGATCGGGCTATTGTAAAACAGGATAATTGCCGTGTCAAGCGCGGTTCTTCAAGCATAGGCCAAATTTATTGATGTTCTTACTTTTGGTGAAATTTGTGAAATTAAAGCATATTTCTCTCTCTCTCTCTCTCTCGCTTTCAAGTTATTGCATAGGTATAAATACAGAAAACCAGTGCTTTACGCTGACGCTATCTGCATAGAATCCAAGACATACTCATTACGATTTGAGATCGTTTTTAGCGTGTGTGAAAATATGCGTGCGCCTTCCCTATCACTTTTGAGCACTTTATATACGTGTATAATACTTCCTATCGTTTTTGTACTTAGCCCTTTTCAGCATGTGAAACTGACAGCATATACTTAATTCAAGTATAGATCACAGATTTTATCACTTTGACATTTGTAATTCGATATCCAATGGCGCCCGGTATGTCAAATCAGCCGTTACACAGTTTCGATACGTGCTGTGTACTATGATACTAATATCGTATCTTTAAATCTATAAACTGCACGTCTTGTTCATCACCATTCCGCAATAGAAATTACGAACCGATGTCGATTCGCCCCATTGATTTAAACTTATAGAATTTGCTATGTCGTCATTATGCTTGTCAGAAACGCCCAATGTTTCTAAGAAATATAAAACCTATCAGTGGTTCGTTTAAACTAAAAAATATTTCTCTTTGCAGAAGTTATTGTAGTATGTTTTTTTTTATCTCTGCATACAACTACATGTAATTCAGACTAATATATTTATTATTGTCAGACTAATATTTATGACATCTGGTGATAAAAATATTAATTACACATTGCATATTGCATGCCATAGTGGGCACAAAAGTAAATTGGGCATACCTAAAAATTACAAATTGTTTGAATTAATAAATAAAACCCGTGTTGTGTCCGGGTTGCTGAAGAATAGACCAACCGCGGACTGCACGTGTTGTAAACGGCGACAAAGCACTGAGATCCAACCAACGTCAGAGAGGGAATTCGGTTGGTGAGTGTCTAGGCTCTAGAAATTGCGTCACAATTTCTTAATCCCGGCCCTAATTGATTGATTAAATTGATATAATTGAAGGGAAGATGATTATGATTGAATAAATAAATATTCTTAATCAAGCGACGAGGCATTAAGAAGTTAACTTTCTGTTTCTATGAAAAATTCTGAAAATTGATTCAATCTGCGAAAGGAAATATTCAGAGGTTAACATAGACAAAAACCGCTTCATTATCCTATCAAGCATCGGTTGATAATAATAATAGTTTCTCTTGAAACAGTCTGTCTTACTCTGAAATAATCAGCATATCAGATCTGTCTCTAAATTTAATGTTGGTACGCATTTTCATTGCTTCAAGGATTCTGCTAGTAAGCTTTGAGCACTCTTAGTTTAGAAACTTCCTTTTGGATCTTATAATTATAATTGTTACAGTTTTGTATTAAGAAATAGGAAGAAGAGATGGATAGGACACATTCTAAGGGGGAAGGTCTATTAGAAGAGATCATAGAAGGCAGAATGGACGGAAATAGAGGCAGGGGCAGGCCGAGATTAGGTATGATTTAAAGACCCACTTATATGTGGAAATGAAGAATAAAGCGGAAGACAGAGAAGAGTGGAGGCGTTATATATCATGGAACTGCCAGTAGGCAGTGCACTAAGAGAGAGACAGTTTGAATTTCAATAATAACAAGACAGCTCAAAATAACGATTCTATCTCAGATAATTCATTTATTCTGTCCTTATTGTGCAGTTTTGCTGAACTGTGAATAAAGATATTTGATGAGATAAGAACAATAAGGTAAGTGCCACATATCTACAAGTTAATAATTGACATTAATGTAAAAAAGCTGGTAAAGCTAATGTTAACGTCAGTTTCCTCATTCGAAAGCGAAGTCAGTTACATCGCTTCGTAATGTCATTCAGTTCATGAGTATTAGAGTTACACTTATGTATTACTAATATTGCAAGAATGTCATATGCAACCATAAGTGATTAGAATTGTCGAAGGCTTTCGAAAGGTTTATTTAAATCTGATTCCTGTACCAAAGAGCAAATTTAATTCCAGTTTCAATTTTGATTTTGCTAATTATGGTATATTATGGTGTATTATTTTTAATTAGGGTATACTAACAATAACATTTATACATTTACATCTACATAATACATTATTAATTCGCCACTGGCTGGATAAGAGCCAGTGGCGAGCACGGTAAGATACTTGACAGCGGATCAGTAGGTGCCGTGCTCAAATCCTGGGCTCGCCCCTCTCTTACGTCGCTTTCGAGTGAGGAAACTGACGTTAACCTTAGCTTTAGCATTTTACTTTTAATATTGTATCAATAACAATCCTGGTAACATATACTACATGTATTATATTCATACTGGGATAGCAGACGGGTCCCAGGATCACATCCACCCAGTCATCCTCCAGAAGTTCCAGTGTCGGGTTAGACGTGTAGATAGGATTGCAGTAGTTGTTTCTATAGAAGTAGCTGCAGAAAAATGTGTTATATACGCAATGATGAGGCTACCATTGTAAAAGTTTATTTAACACAAGAGAGACAGGTGGAGAGACATACACAATATATTATATATGTATATATATATATGTATATATATATATATTTATATATATTGTATATCTCTCCATAATAATGGCATAATATATTATTAATATATATAGTATATACATACATATATACTGTATATACTGTATATATACAGTATATATATATATATATATATATATATATATATATATATTCAGATATATATATAGATATAATATACATGTATATATACATATATATATACATATATATATATATTAACACTAGGTCACCAAAAACATAGTACTAAATGGACGAGACGTAGCTAAACTTGTTTCGGTTGACGCGCAGCTAAAAGGAGTGCACTAAAATCCACCTATACAGTACCCTTATATATAGCCTATGCAGTATATATAGTAAATATTTTATAATATTGATATAAGACTGCATGCATTATCTATTTATAAGCCAATTAGTGAATTTGAATAAAGGCTCTCAGATTAGCACCACTTCCTTGCTAGTCGCTCCAGTGAAATCGATTTTCAACAAATTTTAATTAATAGTCCAGTTGACATGTAAAGCTCATTAAAGCTAAACTTAGATGTGATTTAAAAAATTACAACGCCATATAAAATAAATTTCATTAAAGACATAGGGCCCTCAATAATCGCAACGACATTAGACATGTCAACTGTAAATGCAACTTCATACAAGGATAACAGGTTAAATGATACCCAAGTGAAACCAATATAATCAAAGCAATTAAGGTTGGTAATATATGAACGACAGAGTGAGCAATGAGCTTTGACACATGCTGTCTCTATCAAGTGAACAATATATAGGCCCTATTTTGAATATGTTTAGCATGTAATTCTCAGTGAGAAATGAATCGTCATTTAGTCTAGGCTGACTGTTGCTTAGGTTGGTCGGTCAGTTGATCAACCACGGCGATGATCGGGGGTTGGACGTCATGAAGAGAAGCCCTTGGGCTTTTGAGCTTGACGTTAAGTCAACAAAAACTTTAAACTTATTTTTAACTGATTAGAAAGAGCATACATTGTAATATATAATTAAATATTGAAAATATATTCTGTAACTGTTGCTAATTCTAGTCATGGATTTGATTGATTGGAAGTTAATTTCCTGTGATCATATTCCATATTATGAAAATTACACAATTTCTATGAATAGTTGTAATGAGTGGTTCCTTTGAGAACCTTGCATAAGATAAAGGATATAAGTTTAAAGACTTTCATTTATCGTAATAATCAAACGAGTTTTACATGTTCAATTTACATGAAATAGCAAATCAGTGAAGAGCTACGTCACCTTGGCAAAATATCTTGCAATAACTCCAAAAAATCAACTGTAAATGAATGCAGATTCATAAATCGGGGGTAAGTCAATATGATAAAACGCGTTATGCATTTTCCACGTACATATGCAGCATAAATTTAGGAGATTAAAATTACATACTTTTTCCATAGGCATAGTGTATGGACTTAATAACTTATATAATTCATATATCTCCTTAAAGAATGAATGAATTAAAACGTCTATTTATTCAATTTCATTTAATATATTAACTAAATAATTACATTTTAAGAAAATATATAGTACCTGATATTATATCCAGCTAGAAGTCCATCTTTCTGCGCCTGTTTGAATGCGAGACTGATGGCTCCCTGGTTGTAATCAGATGTTATCAATCCTACGAATAGTTCTTTCTCCCCACTTGCCAGAGCTTCTGAGGTATTCGGTAGTGTTAGGGCAATAATGACCAATAATGACACTTTGTTTGCTAACATTTTGATTAGGCCTAAGTTTAGATTTCTCTAAACACAACAGAATGTACAAGATTTATTACCTATTTTTAATGTCTGTGACGTTACACATATTATAATATAAATCAGTTACATATTATAATATTACAATATAATCGTTATACATATTATAAAATATATATGTAAATAATAGTAAATTTTAAATAGGGTTCTGCCATAGTTTTCAATATCCAGGAATGTTGTTGGAAATAACAGTAATTTTTACCTTACTGAAGTCAAATTCAGATATTCATAGGCTTTTGCAGAGAATGTCAGAAACATTAAAACGGAATTTACATGCAGCAATATTGACAAACCATAAATGACTAACTGTACTTTGACACTCTACCCATCTCTAATCCTCTTCCGAGTGGCAGGTCCAAAGTACTTATTCATACCCAGAATCTGCTTTCACGCTTCATAAAGAGCACTCTAAATGAATATTTAAATATTTAGAATGTCTTAATAGCGTAGGGGTAACGTCATGAAGTTTTAAATGACAGGTCCTGAGGTGAATTGAACCCTCGTCGGTTCGAATCCCAGCCGCGCTGATCTGAGAGTAAAATCTCGGATATTCACTGGACTGGTTACACCGAAAATGGAACAAATCATGCCTAACGGTTTAAACATGTGGTGATAAAAAGTGATAGATATCAACACAGTTGATCATTTCACTATAATGAGTGTTTTACTTACTCTATATAACAATAAGTTAATAAATACACTAAAGGCTATAGGCCTATATTATGTTGCATTAGCGTGGAAAGCTTCTGTTGCATTGCTCAATTCTTCTTTAGTCACCTATTACTGCACGTGCAGTCAGTTAACGGTTAGTCTATTGTCCATCAGTATTATGACAGTACGTAGACTCTAATCTAGTAAATCCAATGAGAATTAAAAGCGCAAAATAAACCCGCGCAGGCGCAACATTTTATATCTTGCGTAAAAATAAAGAATTCATTTTATGCAACTCAAGGTTTCTAATTTTCTATCGACTGTGTATTCCAGTAATTTTACTAAAGTTAGAACTCATTATGCACTTTGCTTGATTCTAATCTTTCAATTAAACAATGTTCTTAATGTATATCCGAAATTCAGTCACAGTACTTCTTTTAGTATATCTGTTGTTATATTCCTACCTTTTAAAGAAAAGTTACTAAAAGAGATTCTATGTCGAATATATCTACGCATGCAACTGAAATCATTGACATTGCGCTACTGCAAGTCTAATGAAGTAGTGACTGTGTTACTACAAGTCTAATGAAGTAGTGACTGTGTTACTACAAGTCTAATGAAGTAGTGACTGTATTACTGCAAGTCTAGTGAAGTAGTGACTATGTTACTACAAGTCTAATGAAGTAGTGACTGTATTACTGCAAGTCTAGTGAAGTAGTGACTGTGTTACTACAAGTCAAGTGAAGTAGTGACTGGGTGACTGCAAGTCTAGTGAAGTAGTGACTGTGTTACTACAAGTCTAGTGAAGTAGTGACTGTGTGACTGCAAGTCTAGTGAAGTAGTGACTGTGTTACTACAAGTCTAGTGAAGTAGTGACTGTGTTACTGCAAGTCTGGTGAAGTAGTGACTGTATTACTACAAGTCTAGTGAAGTAGTGACTGTGTTACTGCAAGTCTGGTGAAGTAGTGACTGTATTACTACAAGTCTAGTGAAGTAGTGACTGTGTTACTACAAGTCTAGTGAAGTAGTGACTGTGTTAATGCAAGTATAGTGAAGTAGTGACTATGTTACTGCAAGTCTAATGAAGTAGTGACTGTGTTGCTACAAGCCTAATGAAGACTGTGTGAAGACTGCGTTCCTCTATGCTGTTTGAGAGGAAAAATTCACTAAGATGTCGCGTGCTACATATAAATGGCATTAAAACATGTTGCAGGGGTCCGACTCCGCAGACTTTTATTCAGTTCATCAGTTTTAATGAAATAGACTTAAAACGTGCGCCAAATACTTTAATATTGAACTGGATGTCTGAACTTGCCAGAGACACTTTATTCGCATTCTATAACTGCCTCGCTCAATAATGAACATTGCCGTGACAAATTAAAAATAACTATCTGAAACCTGGAACAGAACTACTCAATTTCATATTAAATTTTAAAGAGATTCAAGCAAAGCTGATTTTTTTCTCTCATTACAATATAAAAAATTTATAAATAAGTTTAGAGATTGTAGAGAATTTCTAGGAAATAACTGAATGATGGTACCTCTGAATTAAGTTTAATGTTTAACGGAGCAACCCTTATAGAGGAGTTGTTATGCTATATTGGCTCTAATCGATTTCGGCAAGCAGAGATGTATATTATTATGTCAATAATCTGATAAATACGTGGAAGTTGTAACACAGAGTTCCACACATACGCAAGCAAATACGGAGGAGAGTACTGACAACTACACAACAGATACTCTCCCAACCCCTACATATCAGAGCTCATGTAAACAGAATAACTCATATCAGGGTTAATATAAAAGACCTACGGCCACCAGAGAGAGCACACTGAGCCCTATTTAGATGACCACCGTAGGATATGGATTTAGAATAAAGTTTAATGAAATGCAATCATAGTTAATTAATGCAGTAGTAAAAGCCTAACGTCGTATGATTAACTCAGAAAAATTAGTTCTAGGCCTAGTAATAAAAGTATACTGGTAATACCATGCATCCATTCTGCATGAAATGTAACGAAAGACAAATAAAAGTATAGGCCCATACAAGTAATACCACGCACTCTTTCTGCATGAAATCTAAGCAGGCTTGTAGCCCTCGAGACTCTTGGTCACGAAGGATCCGGTCTTGGTCTTGGTCTCGAGCGATTGGTCTCGGATATTTTCGAGACCACTGCATATTATTTTGATTATTTTCAAGAAGTTGTGAATCAACAAGTTGCAAGAAATATACATGTATGATGTAGTACAATGACGTGTTTTAATGTCCTTTTCTTTCTCTTCGATGGTTGTACACTATAAAATACAGTCTACAAATGAATAGATTGAGTAGATATTTTAAAAATTGAAGCAGCTTTGGGAAACTCAATTGACTCTAACGGTAATATATGGCATATATCAAACAGTGATGTATAGCATATATCGGCCTATATTTAGCAAGAAGTCCTTAACATCCTAGTATAAAAGCAAAGCTGGTAAAGCTAAGGTTAACGTCAATGTCCTCACTCAAAAGCGATGTATACGGCACTAATAAGTAATAACTTCCTAAAATGTTGTATCTGTAAGCCTATCACGTAGGTTTTGTTAACATAGCTATGATATTTTAATAATTTTCTACCCGTAGGTTAGTAAATAATGTTTAAAACTACTGTAGAAGTCTAAGTGACACATTTTAGGCCTATACCAACGCTACCACCTCATTTAATTATACTTGGAACATGTTGTCTTGGTCTTGGTCGTGAAGGTCTCGTCTTGGTTATGGTCTTAGTCTCGAGGGGTGTGGTTTTGGTCTTGGTCTCGGAGTTTTGGTCTCGTCTACAAGTCAGTATCTAAGGGAAGAATAACCAGGGCGTCTTAAGAATTTTAAGATATTGAAATTTATAAAATTATGAACTTTTTCTTTCTAACCAATCTCATGATGCGAAGGGCTTCAATGACAACAATATCCCGAGTATTAATTGGCTTTTTTAAACTTAAACATTCTTTAAAAAAAGCTTTCACTAGAATGAAAAAGCTAAAGCTAATATTAACGTCAGTTTCCTCACTCGAAACCGATGTCAGTGAAGGGCAAGCCCAGGATTTGAACCCCGCACATACTGATCCGCGGTCGAATATCTTATTGACATTGCCACTGGCTTTAGCCAGTAGCGATATCGGAATGAGAATAGACCGAGTGATTCTTGAACAGCTAGCGTAGTGGGTCCCAACCTTTCTTTTGCAACTTAAGAATGCTTGTAATCCTCGATACTAGAAGCGTAACCTTTTCTGCCGACACTGCGGAGCACTATAATTTTTCTTCTCAGATAGGAAGAAGCTACAAAAAGTCGTTTATGGAACGAAAATTATCGAAATACAGCCTCTAGACTCTACTGGCTAGCCTACTATTATATCGCACCGCACAGTTCACATATTATAATAAGTTACCCGTGTTGTGTTCGGGTTGCTGAAGAATAGACTAACTGGGGATAGCACGCGTGGTAAAATACGACACACCCAGAGATCCAAACCATCGTCAGAAATGGCATTCGGTTGGTGAACGTTTAGGCTCCAGAAATTTTTCTAAAATTCAACTCCAGCTAAACTAGGATTCAAGGGAAGTTTATAATGAGCTATAGACAATAGACTATATAACCAGATGAGAGAACTATATTTATTTCAACGACAACATCATATGGATACACAGAGAGAACGATATCATAAACGAAAATGAAAAAAATAAAATAAGTAACAGTGAGTATCAGAGTTCATGTAAACATAAACATTCATAAAAATCATTCATTCATTCATCATTCATCATTCATTCATTCAGGGTTAAAATAAGAGACCTATGACCATCAGAGAGGACGCAACAGGGCCCTATCTAGCTGACCACCGTAGGATTAGGATTTAATATTAAAATGTCGTGAAATGCAGTCATAATTATTTTGTAAAATATATGACAAAATATCAAAGTTCAATTGTAACTAAATTTTGAACATCAAATAATAAATAAAATTACAATAAAATTATAGCGTGTAACAATACGAAAAAATGCTGAATACACAAACCAAATACAATGTAACTGTCATATCAATAAGATCAACAAGTTAGAATCAGTAAAAAAGTTTAAATAGTGCCAAATAGCGAAATTTAAAGATAAAAAACTCAAATCGTAGTTATTTAGTACGATATTTATTAGAAGTTATCAAGGTTCATTGTAACTAAATATAAACATCGAGAAATAGAGCTAAATAGCCATAATAAGTATATAATAAAACAAGTTAAATTATGCATACTAGGCAAACCATGATGTTAAATTTCATTACAAGCTTCAAAGAAAGATTCTGTGGGAATGTTTAAATGTTTCAAAACTACTAGAATTTCGAATCTCAATAGGAGTGTTATTCCATATGGCACAATCCTCAAATTTGTTATAACAGAAACTAGCATGAGACGTAGGAGAATAAAGATAGTGTTCCTACAGATAGTCTTCACGTAGTGTTATACAGGTCAATAACAAGATTTAAGCTGAATAAATCTCTAACTGGAACATTGGACCTCTAAAATATAGACATTTGTAACTGGTTCCCTTACTGAAATTTGTATAATTGGTGTATTGAGAGGGTATAGAAGTTAGAATAAAGTAATTTCGATTTACAAAGTTTTACTTGATCCTGAAGCATTCTCAGTGCTGTATTATGTGCTATGTGTAAGAGCTGGAGAGTTTTCATAGAGATTTTCCCATAAATAATTAAACCGTAGTTTGCTAAGAAAAATCAGTGAAAAATATAAGTTCATGCGACCTTTTCATAGAATAAATAGATGACGATGATGATGTTAGTTAGCAATACTATACTGTAGCAATACTATATTTTCTTACTGCAACAATACTATTTTGTATCAATACTACATTTTTAATATTGCAACCAGTAGGCTACAGTTATTTATTCAATTTTTAGTTATCTTTATCCTCAAAATGAGTAAAACAGCACACAGGATAAGTCCAATATTTTTTTCAAAACTCCAACTAAATATGCTTAGAAATAGAAACGCCACTAACTGCGAAATGGTTATTCGGCGAAACTGTTATTAGATTTTGACAGTATGACAAAATAGTTATATTAGGATTGATATCACAAAATGGAGATCAGTTGTAACGGATTCTAGTTCACCTAATGCATAACTGAGTTCAATTCTGCCGATTCATTGTTCAGTTTGTTGGAGAGTCAATAACATAAAGCAATTATAGCCAATTATAAAGGCTTTACTAAAACAAAACATTTACATTGGTCTCCGTATTATTGTAATATTAGTCTCGATGCAGTTAGTTGCAATAAAAATACCTGAATTATACGCTGCCAGTGCGAGAACGGAAATAATAAATGGTCTCTACTGCAGAGAACTAACATCATTTCAAAATATTGTCATTGTTTAATATTATTAGTATCATTATTATTATTATTATTAATTATAATTTTGTTTAGCGAATTACTTTTGGATTATCATATTCAATGTTTCTTTGCAATGCGTAATTTATTTATATTTTAAATAGTTAGATACATTCACAGTCAGCTTTAGTGTCGTATGCCCAGCTGATTAATTATTAATTGCAGTTGCTGTTAATCAAAAAATTGAAAGAAACTGGATTGTTTTCGATTAAATATTTTTATTTCCGTCCTCTATTATAGCTGTTTATAGGTCTCGACGTACCTCTTACAATTTATATTGAATTAATCTTAAGAAGAATAGTTTACTGAACAGTAATCCAATAATCAAATAAAACTGTTTACATGATATCATCAAGAATGAGCGTACGTGTCCAATTTAAGCAATTCAATTTGCTTCACTTGATAAGCACCGTCAACTTCACACTTCTCGACCTACATGTAAATGCACATGCCTAGCGTTTTGTTTGAGAGGAGCTTGATATTTGCCGTCGGTAAGGGATCATCGTTAGCGCATTGGTTACTCGCCGTACCAAAAAATATAAAGACCTGGGTTTGTTTAAGTTGAATTTTCAAACATTCTTCTTTGTTATAGTTAAAGGTCTAAATTTAGTTTGGGTAGATCTAAGATTAGGTTTATAGTTCTAACAATAAGTTTAGGTTTACAATTAGGGTTCAGAGCTAGAATTTTTCTAGTATTTCAACTTATATAAAATTACTTTATTGAGTTCACACAACTACAGCGTTATAATTTAAATCTAATACGCTTTGGAAACAATTTAGGGTTTTAGGGCTTTTAAAACTTAGCAGGTGTCTTTGGTTTATTTTTGAAAATACCTCAATCGAAATTTCGAAATAGAAAAAAATTGAAAATTATAACCAAACATAAATTAAGTCCATGTCAATTATAGCAAACGGAATTTAGTATCCTGTTGTAAGCATATATTGATGTCATTCATTTCATTTTTTATCTCTCCACCATATATTTTAGTTAAGATAGAAAAGTGTTAGATTATTCTTATATGACAAGTTATAATGAAGATTTGCTATTATATTCTGCAACAGATGGCCATGTCTTGATATGCAATACACGTATAACGGTGTTGGTTGTAGTGTTATTTGAATGTTCATTTACGTTATAAATTCTACAGCAGTATCTCTAGAGCAGAGATTTTACGAATGCACTGTGTCGACCGTCTAACCAGTATGTTGTCAACGTTCCCTTTCCCTGCGTGAACAACAACAACAGTTTCGCTATATGAAGCATCGAGGACGATTTATAGGTAGCATCTAAATAATTATAACAAATTGAAAGCAGATTATTTATTATCCACAAAGGTACTGTTGGACCAGTGAAATGGCGCTAAATAGTCTTTATTGATACTATCAATCGAATCTAATCTTCATTAATACTCCCAATCGAATCAATAAGAATTCAATAAGAATTTAACGTCCGGTTCCTCGCCATTAGGCCATGTCAGGGACGTCAATGTTCTATATGCTTAGTTTGAATATAACTACTTTCGTCTCTGGCTGGCTTTTAAATCACGAAACTGACGTTAAACTTAAATAAAAAAACAATCTCCCCTCTACTAAATTCGTCAAACACTGAAAATCTACGACATAAAATATTTATCTTCCAGTTAACTCTATTCTTTGTTTCCTCTTTATTTTGTAATAATTTATCACATCTTTCAGTGCCTTTCATTTTCTGTGTAACTAAGTACATATTAACAAACGTATTACATATATAGATCTGACATAAGATCATTTGAGCACAGGGGCGGATCCAGGAATTGTTTAAGGGGGGGCCCGAATTTCTTTTTTGGAGAGTATACATTTTTGCTTACGCTTCGCCTTCTTCGGGACATGTGACGCAACCAGAAAATGCAGTGAGGGGGGGCTCAATATTTTTTCACTACTGACTTCGGCTCATAGAGTGAGTGTATCCCCGTACATTACCCCCCCCCCTCCCCCCAATCATAATCGTACTAAAGTCAGGGAAAAACCTAAAATGCCTAAAATCCTACATTTGTTTTGGAAAAATGCAGGTCAATTTTTTCACCTCTGAAGAAACTCTGTGGATCTGGATTAAATGCAAAAGTGACCTAATTTTGGCGGTAGGGAGGGGGGGGTTTAAGCACCTCCCAGCCAAGGCTATTTGCTCCACTGCTCTGGGACAAAGTTCACATTTTTTACTTACACCCTTTTTCCTCTAATACAGTAGTCACAGTGAAAATTGAGAGCTAGTGAAACGGTGAACATTTTTCGGGCCCCGCTTAAATTATACTGGACTCTTAGTATATCATACTTGGAACCCTAATGAGGCCGATGTTTGAAAAAAATCGCACTAATGGATACTGAGTTCCCTCTCGTACCCCCACCCCCACCCCCCCCCCCCCCTCAACCACTGCCCTTACAAGCATATTTACACGTCGAAATTGCCATAGAACAATGAAAATATAGCTTTAAAATAATTATCAGCTGGCCTAAGGGGGGGGGGGGGGCGGGCCCCCTGGGCCCCCCTGGATCCGCCACTGTTTGAGCATTATCGAAAAGACAATGACCAAGACAGAAAAGTAAATTTTAACAAATTGAATATCATTGAACGCTAGTTCAATTTAAGATAGTTTTCTAAAAATAAACAAATTTCATTACTATAAAATTTTAAGATAATTTGCCTTCAAACGTTAAAATTTGCTAAATTTAAAGCCTTAAACCTTGACAAACGTTTCGCCACGGATGGTTGTTTTGTATCCAGGAAATGACCTTAGCGCTTGCTCGGCGTCCCAGCTCAGATGTATGCGAGATGCTGTTACAATACATTAAAAACCTTAGCAGCAAAAGTAGCAATAACAATTATATAACACTGTCGCCAATGACAACATCGAATTCTATTAAGCAATCTCCATTATTACGAGTACGAAAAGTTTAGAGATAAAATCTTAAATCTAGAAAAACTAGTCCAAAGGGGATATATACATGAGGCTTTAAAGCTTTTGATATCTCTTAAATTAGCATAAATATTACACAGAGACAATGATGTTACCCTTCACAGTAAGAACTGATATTACAATAATTAAATGTAGTATTTAATAAATTACATACATGTATATTCATATTATGTGTTACTCAAGGTCAGCGTAATGCAATACTTTACAAAATGATCTATTTAAGCTTAAGGGGATCTTAGAAGATATACAATGAAAAGATGATCGAGGGTAAAATACAACAGCACTTACATAGTTATACTTACAGACAGAGCGACGAGTGAGATGGTTAAATAAAACCTGAATAACAGTTTGCATCAATTTATTGCCGAATTTGGAAGCTATTGAAGTCTCCCTTCTATTGTTTTGAGATGAACGCATTAGGCGAGATGCAGCAGTCACAAGGAATCAAATTGTTTGTTGTCCAGTATTTTGAATGTATTTGCATATAAAGGATCAGTCAAGATATTAATACAAAAATTAATATTATACTAATGAAAGTTGTGACTTTCGCTACTCTTCATTTTTTAGTGTCACCTTATCTCCTTATCTCCTCTCTTAAGTTGTAATTTAATTTAGTTAATTTAAATTATGTTGTACTATGATTTTTGCATTTATAAATAATTATAAAACACACACAAACACACACACATATATATATATATATACAGTATATATATACATGTATATATATACTAGCCTTTTGTTATGAAATATAGAAATTTATTAATTTATTAATAAACATCAATGAATAAATAAATAAGGAGGATAATAAATTAATTGTAAAGGATAGCTTGGAGACTATAGAATCGAAAAATTCAAACATTAGAAGTCTTCAGTTGGGATGAAAGTTTTATTTTTCTAAGTTAATCCTATCGCTAGTAAAGCTTGACAGGATTCATAGGGTAGCCTAATTTATAAACTTTTCAATATGCAGGCATATTGAATTTTTCTTGTTTTAAGTGTACCGTTGTAATAATTTCAAATTCCGCATCTAAATTAAGCCAGCATAGCTCACCTTCTCCAGTTGACTCCATTCTTGAAGCCACATTCACTGTGTCACCGAACAGGCAGTAACGAGGCATTGTGTGACCAACCACACCTGTAGCAGAAATTAACAACAACACAACGTTACAGGAACAATACCAAGTACAATATTAAATTTAGCAAATTCGTTGTGAGCTATAGTAAGTTTGATGGTGTAAAGTTACTGCCATTTTTAATATATTGTATTTTTACTAACGTTTTATTTTATTTTCTCATTCAAGGATGCACATGTCTGATTCCTGCTTGCAACATCAACCGATTAGCCCAACACAGATGATAAATCTCTTTCGTTAGTGTTTGGAAATTTTATATCCAAGGTACAAATTAATTCTCAGACTATGATGGAAAATAACTAATGAGTTAATTTCCCGTTGTATTACTCAATTCTCGCTTCTATGCCACTGACGACTAGTGTAGTTAACGGTTGATCTATTGTTTACTATCCCGGATAGTGCACAGGTACAGTAAAATTTGTGTATCAATTTGTGTATTGTGTATTTGGCTGTCAACTAGATAGGGTATGTATATTCTCTTTGATGATCTTGAGCTTGTATGTATATTATATGTATGTGTACTGTCAATAAACATTGTTCTCCCTCTCCTTCTTTCTCTCAAATACATAAATATGCAATCAATCATACATATTTAGTCTAATCTGAAATATCCCCTAAATTATTTGTGGGAATCATGCATTACTACTTCATCCAGATAGAAGAAAATCAGTACTCAGAAATTATTAATTACACTAGTAGCACTCACCAGCTGCACAGGGTCCGGTGTGGATACCAATCCTGACTCTCAGGATTTCATCCGGTTTGTGACGAATCTTGAAGAGGGACGCCTCCTGGAGTAGATCCAGTGCCATGTTACATATCTCCATGATATGTCTACCATCATTCTGCACAGGTAGTCCACTTACCACCATGTAAGCGTCTCCTATCGTCTCCACCTGGTTAGTCCATAGAAAAAATATACGTTTGTTGGCAATAAGGTTTGATTATAGTGACAACCACTTAGTCAAGATGATGCATTCTTGTTATGAATTATCCTTGGTTAAGATTATAAATAATGCGTATTAAAAATATGCGTATTAAAAATATGCGTATTCGTTATCATAAGATGCATACAGTAAAGACCAATTGAAATTACATGCTTTCTTAAAGTAGTCAAACTAGCTAAGCAATGCATTCTTTTATTAGTCTCAGCAATGGTTATAATTTAGCATAAATCTACAAATCCGGATATAGATCTTAAAGAAATACTCTATATAGAAGAACCTTATAGACGTCATGTTTTGAGATTGTGTTGTCGAAAGTCCCGTATAGATCATTGAGTAGGTCAATGACCTCCATCGGAGTCGATTGTGACGAGAGATCCGTGAAACCTTTGATGTCTGAGAAGTAGATGGAAACACTGGAAAACATCTCGGGTGGTACTGTGTTACCCAGCTTCAGCTGCTCGGCTACGCTTCTGATAAATGAAATAAACATACCCGACTAATCAATTACTTAAATAGTTGAAAATGTGGACATGGTATTTTAGTTTTGTTATTGAATACTGCGCTCCTTCGGCTAACTGAGTAAACAAGAGAAGATTTCAGTTAATAATAATTTGTTACAAAGAGGCACTGCATTGGAAATCTGTATTTCATTGCAAATCTATCTTAGAAATGTGAAATTTTAACCGAACGTTCACCCGGTATACCAGATAAAATATTTTTGTCCCCACTTCCCACTATCATTAATTCCACCTTACGCCTCACTCCCGCATAACTTATTATAGAGGCATGCACGGCACCCCCGGGAGACCCCGCGGAGTCCTTGAGGGTGTGGGCCCCGTGCAGATCTACATAAAGGACACTCTTTATAGATTAATATCCTTACTATAAGTTCTGCAATCCATCCTTCTGCCAAATATTACAAAAATTACGAAATTACTCTCGTAAATTGGTGCAATCAATTGCACCAATTTATGGAATTATTTTCGTTTATTCCTGATCCCACTGGTCCTAAAAAAGAAAATCGTTGAGTAGAGGATCAACAATTGCAATCTTGGCAATATTTATCCTTAATGCTACAAAGTTGGTATGGGAAATGACATGGGAAATTTCGCACTTAATTACATAATGATGCACACAGTAAAGTACATGAGTATCAGGAAACCTTTTGACTTGTTTTAAATCAGTTCACTGTTTAAATGTAAGTATTATTATGCTCACATATGGCACGATGTGAAAGAAAGGATATGTATACATGTATTACTGAAATTTTTTAATCTATAATGATAATTTCAAGAAGCTAAATACACATACTGCTTGAACTTTTAAATTTGCATTAAACCGAAACGTTAACTAAATACAAAATATAAACCCTTTCTATAAATAAATTTATTATAATTTGGGTGTATGATTAAGTACATCAGAAGTTTTAGCAAAAAGAGGTTGTAACTGGAAGAGTAGTACTTGCTACACGATTATAACACGTTCAGGTAACGAAACTGGCTGTAAATCCAGTGTGAGCACTGCCATTTTTACCTCAAAATACAATATATTTATTTGTATAAACTAGCGATTAATCAAATATGACAAGTTTACTAACGGTGGTAGCATTCTATTTAGTAGCATATCAGTTTTCTTTTTCTCATCAACCAGTTCTGACGTTCTTTGCTCTACGATTGATTCCAGATTGTTGGCGTATTTCTCGAGTTTGTCTAACACGTGATTCACAATGTTTATAGTCCTGCAATGCAGAGAAGCAAAATGAATCAAACTTTTGACTGTTTTGGAAAGTTAAAATGCCATTGATTCAGGTAAGCTTTTTTATCGGTTGAGAGTCGAGTGAATAATGTGCTTGCCTGCTAAGAAGGTGGCCATCGATTCGAAATCCTAGGCGGACCATCTCTGATATTTCATTGTGATGCCGAAGCAGACGTTGACAGCTCTTCAACGAAAGACAAATTTTAAGTCAACTACGTAACCTTATAAAAATACAAATGTTTTATATTAAAATATTATGTCAGCGTTTGAAGGATGTCTAAAAACTAGAAATATACTGCTTAACCATTAGTAAAGCATACAGCTATATTATAAAGGTTCGTACTACAATTATTGGTTAGAAAAAATAATTTAATTTCCCTTTAAAATTGCGTCTAGCCATATTCAAAATTTCGTAAACAGAACGAAAGCACACATGAAGCATCTTGCCAGTATCTCAATGCAACTGAAAGTTATAGAGTCATATACACATATTATAGGCTTACATCTACATGTATTTGTATTACACATGTAGAACATCAAGAAGTCTTGATTTACTACATACAAATGAATTGTATCGTTTGAATCTATTTCTTAATCACTTGAAAAAATATTTTTAAATATCAAGTACCTTCCTTTATTTGCCTTTTTCAATCTCTTGGAAATCTCTTGAAAGCTGGGACGATTTTGTGGAGACTCTGACCAACATTGAATAACGAGATTCTTCACGTCTACAATCTCATTTTGTTGATGAGGCAGAACAGGTCTGAAGAGGTGAGGGCTTTCAGGCGATGAAGCACCTTCTTTTATCTTTTGTACAGTTGCTTTAATGTAATATAAAGCATCAATCGATATTCGTTACTCTTGCCGGTCTATTATACGGTTATAGATTAAGTCATTCTGACATAATTTACTATGTTCTTTTTATCAGATGGAACATAGAAATATCTAGGTATTATTTATTTTGAACCAAAGTAACTATTAGTACTTAATTCTCTCAAACTGTTCCAATTTACGACTTTAGATGCAGAGACAGTAATTTTTCTACAAAAGCAAGTTATGAAATCAAGTGAATCAGAACAATCTGTAATATACACGTATTTAACTCATTAGTTCCGTTTTATACATGTACACAATTGAGATTTTGAATAAAATTTAAAATTGAAACTAAAATTAAATTAAAAATGTAGCCTTAAAGTCATGCAAAATTCCTAGAGCTACAACATACACTGTGTTTTTTATAACAGATACCCCAAATTGTTTTAACAATACAGTCGTAAAAAGTTGACCGATGTTCTTGAAATTTACAGCACTTGACCAGCAGCCAATTCTACAAAACATAGAAATTTTGGTTGAATATTTTTAATAACGTGAAACTTATAGTTTCGCGAATAGGAGTGGGGTCAGATAAGAAATTTCCAATACAGGATTACGGGCGTGTTACATTTAGCGTAGATTATCTCTATAAAAATACTAGCTAGCACGCAATATAAATTTTCTGCTAATGCTATTTTGAAGAGCTATCATTTCTTTTCAAAACGACGTAAAATACATGCTGATATGTTCTTAATTGACAAAGTTATTGAACTTTTTATACATGCATTGCATGAAGAGGAAAAAAGAAGAAACAATGTTAACATGGCGCTAGAGGACGCCGCTGCAGTGGCTGCGGTGATAGCAGTTGTACCCAGACATGCAATGCATGCATTAAAAGTTCAACAACTTTGCCAATTAAGAACATATCAGCACGTATTTTACGTCATGTTGCAAAGAAGTGATTGCTCTTCAAAATAGCATTAGCTGAAATTTTGTGACGTGTTCACTACTACTTTTATAGAGATCATTTTACGCTGCATGTAACACGCCCGTAATCCTGTACTGGAAATTTCTAATCTGACCCCACTACTCTTCACAAAACTGTAACTTTCATATTATTAAAAATATTCAAACAAAATCTCTCTATGTTTGGTAGAATTGGCTGCTGGTTAAGCACTGTAAATTTTAAGAACATCTGTCCACTTCTTCTGACTTTATTTTTAAAACAATTTTGGGTATCAGTTATAAAAAACGCAGTGTATATGTCTATATATCCAGCACAAACCTTTCACATAACTTAAACTTGAGTTCTCCAAAAAGAATGGCGGAGCTCTGTAAGCGATCTCCTGCGCTATGATTGCAAAGCTGTAGACGTCTCCCTTCTGAGTCCCGTAGGCCGGTCTGACGCTCATACGAAGCAGTTCCGGAGCGGTCCACAACATACTGCGGTATCTCTTTAATTCTATCTCCTCACTTACCTCCATGGGTGTAGATCTATCTTGGTTATTCTGTGCTACATTTTCTGGTGCTACAATTCTGAAGGCCTCTGGCACTGGACATACGATCTTGAGTGACCATCGGTTGTCCACTCTGCAAGTCATGCTGCTCAGGTCTCCGTGTGAGTGAATGGTTGATTTATGTAAATATATCATACCCTGAAAACAGTCAGTATTTAAAATATATGTAAATATTTAAAGTAAAATTTAGAAGAAACGACAAAGACTTAAGTTTCTCTTAATTCTCGTTTTCGAATATGTAAATTATTGCGTCAAAAGTTATGCGCTTCAAGATGATCATATTGTGACAATTTATCACTAGTAATAATGAATTACTTAATTAGTCATCATACATAAAGTAGTAATAGTAATTCTAACGATAATAGATCAGAAAATAACATACTTAAAATACTGTAAAGGTCAATACGACGCCTTTGGTCTATATTTGATTGTCCTGCTGTAATCACTTGAACAAAGAGATTTACTTGTAGAAAGCGATTCACTTAAAGCCATTAGGAAGATTAGACTCATACGTTGAATAGTGGTAGAATTTTAAAGGATTTTAATCCATGGCATCCGTGATCGCAATCCTCGGCAATTTTGCATTTACGTAGTTTTTATATTATGGAAAGAACTAATTTGTTTTTAACGGATCTACACGGGAGAAAAGTCACAAGCATTGTGACTTTTCACCTCATTGTACCAGACAGTGAATGCTCTTAGTATAATGTTTATTCAGTGCAGGTTCAGTTTATTAAAATAGTGTGTACCAACTTACATCATACTTTTATTTTTAATCAGTCAATGCTATTTTAGATGTATAGCTGAAACGTTACAATAACAGTATTAATCTTATTATTAATTAATAAATTGCCAATTTTCATTCTCAGATGCATTTTTTTATTTGCTGAATGTAAACTGCATAGCCTATAATTATCTGCTTCTTTGTTAGTCTAGTTATACACATGACATTCTGCACCTGCACGTGTTTACAAAGACTCCCTGCTTAGTTACGGTTTTGTAGTGTTCTATATTTCCGCCTACCTAGGATTACTAGTATTCGTTACCCCTTTAGAGCGCAATTGTTGACAGCGCGGTGATCGAAAATCCAAGAACTAACCGAGTTTTAGCAGGTAAACAACTAACGACGTAACTCAACTTAATTTTTGACTAGCACGCTCAAATGAGCTAATCTATGCCATCTTATCCATGCGAACCTATATGTATCTGTGAAGTTCTATGGCATTCTTTCGTGTGCAGTACTACATTTATGTGTGTTCTATGTTCGTTGATATGCAGTACTTACATGCTGTCGTGAATGATACTTGTTGTACTAATTCTAATTTCATTGATCCCAAACGGCACGATCTGTGCAACTGACAATTGCTCCAGGTTTGAAACGATACCTCTCAGCCGTTTTCATCCATTGAGGTGTTTAAAATCAAAAACCCTTCCATAAACCCGACGCTAATCATGAATGACTGAAATACTAACGTTAACGAGGTCCTGCATCAGAGCTCCTCTGAAGAATAAGTCAAGTGCTATGTCGTCATCTTTCAACACCTCCTGCGTAAAACATAGTATCAGTAAATTTTTTATGTAAAAAGGAAATGTTTATTCAATACTCGATCGAAGCAACCAAGAAGTTAAATTAGAAAATTTTAATTGTTCAACTGAACTGTGATATTTTCTGGTTAGTCACTTTGTTAAAAGGAATTACTTCTTACTTCTCTATTAAGATAGTAACGTTTTTATAGTAGGCCTGTAACTGACAACTTTGGAACTAAGCTCGATTTTATGATAAATCTGGCATGTGTATTAATACAGGAACTGTAAGTAAGGATTATTATATAATCAGTAATGAAAATATTACCAAGAGTAGGCCAAGCACCTCCATAATAAAAGTCATTTTTCAATTCGGGTCTGCAATATGGTAATGCAAACTTATACAATGCCTGACAACAATCCAAATAATTATCAAAACGAATAAAGTGAATCGAGAATCGACAAAGACAGACAGGTAGACCTACGTAATTTGCTCACTTTCTGAAATTATATTAGCAAGAATATAGGCTATAATTGAAATATAAAGACTGTCACTGCTCTGAATACCACAAACAGCATTACTTATTCTGTAAAATATTGGATTCTATAATATTGTGCAATACGTATATAGTATGAAACATAAAACATAGGTATTGATAACAAACGCTCGTATAATACGCTCGATCATATAATAGCGCTTAATATTAAAAGCTATTATATGATACTCTTCTCTCTGGAATGAAGAGTTGGATCGGACACATTTTAAAGTGGTAAGTCTATTAAAAGTGGTCATAGAAGGCAAAACGGAAGGAAATGGAGGCAGAGGCAGGCCGATCTAGGTATGCTAGATGATTTAAAGACTCAAGGCTTATGTGGATATGGAAAGGAAAGCGGAAGACAGAGAAGAGTGAAGTATTATTTTTCTATTCTTTTATTTTTTCTATATCTTTTATTTTTTTATTATTTTTCAAAATATTTTTCTGCTCTCTGTTATATACCATGTACCTCCCGGTAGGCAGTTCACTAAGAGAGAGATATGATAATCAATATTTTTTATAGAAATTTTCCGTCATAATTGTAAACTTTTTATCTCCTTTTTACTAAATCCATGTTAACATGGATGAATTTTATCGTCAGCTAAGTTAAACACACATTTATATCTCCGACATTTACGAATCCTTTTCTGCTCTCTGTTATTTCCGTTGCCAAATAGTACCAACTTCAAATGTGAAAAAGTTATATTCATTACTACATATATCATTTGAATTTAACGGAAAAGACTCTTTATCTATTTGCAATCACCCACAAAATAACTTGAAAGTTTCGTCACAAATATAATGCACAAATTAAATTTTTATTTTAAAGATTTAGAAAGAGAGGTATATGTTTAGGTGGAAAGTGCTTGCCAGGCAGAAACCCCACCTGAAGTGTTCCACGCTTACAGCGCTGCAGGACGAGACAGATGTGGTCAGGTTCTATACAGGCTCCTATGAACGTCTGAATGTTGTCGTGATTCAACTCCTTCAGCTGAGAAAAATATTCATATAAAATTATCATTGACTATTTTATTATCTATTTATTCAGTAGGAACTGGAGATCAAATTTTCTTTTTAGATTTTGAAATACTGAAATTTTCTGACTGGTAGTAAATGCATCATAAAGAGGAAAGACATAACACTACTTAAAGTCATCATCACCACTATCTTCCCTTAAATATCAGTTTAACTAGAGTCGGGATAGACTTTCTTCAGTTCTCTCTGTCCCACACCATATCATTAGGCAATCCCCTACTTTACACGACCTTCTAAATTACCCCAGACCACGTCAATTGTGGTCTACCACTCTTTAGCTTAATATCCAGCTCTTCCCTCCAAACTCTGTTTGCTATAATCTCATCTGCCTTAACATCACTTAAAGTAATTAATAAAAATCAGCTTTGTTAAATTCATCGAAAATGTTTGATGGATAATTTTTCGTTCAACTGCACAGTTGTTCTTACCCTTTAATATTCAAATCAAATACTCAATATTACCGAAATGTTCAGATAGTCGATACTAGATAGATAAATGTTAAATTAACTAGTCAATACTCTGTTATAAATTCGTGTCGTATAATTTATGATTGCTAACGTTGCTGAGTAAAATGAGATCAGGACGAGTGAGATGCACTGAGTGAAGAGATATCTGAGAGACAAGTACAGTCGCTCCCTTGTATACAGCCAGCATCTCTCCTCTCTGACACTCATCTCCCGTCAATCTACTCCCAACTGATAGTCGAGAACCTAACGAACTGCCTTTTGTAATCTGCACAGTATGCAAATTCAGAAATTTGTATTTCTAAACGGGTCGCCTTTATCTAGATGCAACAGCCACTTTGCTAATTAACTTAAGAAGATGCTTCCACCATTTAAAATTTGTAAAATGTTTTAAATACTTATGTATTACTTTTACACCAGGTAAAAATCTAATGGTTGATAACAATTTGATTATTAGAAAATTTTACTCGAGTTGCAATAATACATTGAGTAAATCAGCTTATTTAACTGAGCTGACAAGATTGCATCTTTTAGAGTCCTATTGCTTGCCCAATTTAACCTATTCCACTGTTAGTATTTCACTTAAAAACGACCAAATTCATGATTTAAATGTTGCCTGGAACAGTGTTTATAGAAAGCTAATTAACTATCATAAATGGGAATCTGTTAAGCCAACTATTATGGTAGGGTTTGGTAAGATGGATTTTAAGCATATTCGAGTTAAGCTGATGTTTAATTTCTTTAGAAACAGCCTACATACAGTCAGTAGAAATATAATTTTAAAATACTTTGTTTCTAGACATGTGCAGAGGGAACTAGATAAACTGTGTGATAGTTTTAGGTTGCCTAGAAATTGTTCGATAGTTCTGGACAATAGACTGAATAGAGTGTCTTATGGTACAAGCGGGTATTTAATTTATGAAGCGTTTCATGCTAGTGCTGGAATTAGTAGGAACTCTATTTAAGTTTCCCATAATTCATTTTTGATTGTTCTATGTTCATATGTGTATGTGTGTATGTGTGTTTATATATGTATATGTGATGCATCCTTTCCTGTCTCTTTTTGACGAATAAAGAAATGAATATTTAAAATTTCCCTCACTTAAAGTAAAAATAGGCAATTGATGAGTATTTTCGTAGCCGTTTTAAGAATCATGTTTTTCAAGTCAAGAACTTAAATGTATTTTTAAACGTTTATGTTTTGTTTAAGGACTGCTTAATTTTGCCATCCCCGTCTCTAGAAAAATGTTCTCAAAGAGACTATGCTGATGTTTGTCCGACGCTGATATAGGCTATCTCCAAAAGAAATAAATAATTACAGTGAATTTGTGAACTTAACGGACGCCTTGAAGAGAATCCCCACGGCTTCTGACCAGGACGTTAAGCACACTACACAACGTTAACAATATAAACTTAACGCTGTAGCGAAACAGTTTCGGATTAAGAAATATGGATTTCGAGGTTTTTCGCTGAAGAGAGAAAACCAATATAGAAAAATTACATCTCAGTGGAATATGTCAAAAGAACCTGGAATTAAAATATATAGTTGATTTCACCTCTTCTTCATTATCTCAAGAAAATTATGCTCGTTTAACTGTATGATTCAGCTAATTTTTAAATTGGAATAACTCCACTTGTAAAACCTTGCTTTATTAGCTGAAACGAAATTTATAATCTGACAGCAAATTCGATATTTCTTTAATTGATTTGTGCCAATTAGTCTTTCGCAATTACGCAACTTTATTTTTTCTAAGATTAATTGCACAGTGGTAGTCTTACGCAATGTTATTATTTAAAATTAATCATATATCGTTATCTTAAGAGAGCTTAGAGTAATTGCATAAATCAGTTTTTAATATGTAACTTTTGAGCTGATCATGCATTATTTGCAAACTATTATTAATTTGTCGTCATACTGCCTATTCTGCGAATTTCTATCAAATGCCAAGGTAATGAAGCTACATTAGTAAGTCCTAATATAAATATTATCGGTGTTTTACGAAAGTATGGGCAAAGACAAATATTTTTCATTAATTATGTGTCCTAAGAATTAAAACAGCAGATTTATTATCAAGTTACAGTCTCTTCTGTTGTCGAAGATATATCAAATCATATAAGAGAGTGGCTGTCTTTGAAACCTGTATTCGTGCACTCATTCATTGATCCAATGAGAAAAAGAATTTGAGAAACTGTGGTTAGAGAAACTATGTTCTAATAAAATCTGATACTTTCAATGGGCCCAAGCACAGGCTCAAAGTCTACTGCAGTAAAGTAATTGCGTTACACAACGTTTGCCCAGTAGGTTTACTTTCTAAACAGTACACTTAGATTAAAGAACGATTTTCGATAAATGCAACAATATTTTTGTTATATTTTTGATTAATACATTTACATCAATTCAATTTAGATATTGTATTTTAGTGAGATATAGATATATATCATTATATATACATTATATATATATATCAATTGAAATATATATAACAATACATTTACATCAATTCAATTTACATATTATATTTGAGTGATATATAGATATATATCATTATATGTATACATTATATATATATATATTTATATATATATATATCAATTGAAATATATATATAACATTTACATCAATTCAATTTACATATTATATTTTAGTGATATATAGATATATATCATTATATATACACATTATATATAAATATATATATATATATATATATATATATATGATATATAAAATTATTTAAGAGTTGAAAGCATTTTAGAATTTCATGTTTTGCGAGGTAACAATTCAAGACATGATCTTAGAGACCCTTTGGGTAAGGCAAAAATCTATAGTAACGAGCATAGTTATTTAATGTTTGGTATGCATGTAGAATTAGATTAATGAAGCGTTGTAGGAGTCTGAAGTCCTAATATCAATAGGATTGTTATTTTTGTTCATAAATTAATTAATAACATGCAATATGATGAAATGATCAATTATATTGAGATCTATCACTTTTAATACCACATATTTAAAACCGTTAGACAATTTATTCCATTATTCGTATAACCAGTCCTGCGAGTGTCCGAGATTTTACTATCAGATCAGCGCTGCCGAGAATCGAACCCACAAGAGTTAACCATTTAAAGTTTCACGAATTTACCTGAAGCCTCTAACCACTACCATATTGAGACATTCAAATTAAATAGATGGGCACAATTTTTAAAGTTAAATGAAACCAATTAAATGGAAACTTCGAAAGTTACCTTACTGGCGTTGACTGTAGTGAAGTTCAAATCAGAGAAAGATATCTTCCAGGCCATCTGCTGAACTTTTAGTTCCGATCTTCTTGATCTGTAAATACAAGGCTAGTGATAACGAGTGCTGGTAACAGAGAGAGAGAAAGAGAAAGAGAGAGAGAGAGAGAGAGAGAGAGAAGAGGGGAAGAGGAAGAGAGGGAGAAAAAGAGAGAGAGAGAGAGGGAGAGTGAGAGAGAGAAATGGAGAGAAGGAGATTGAGACAGAGAGATGGAGAGAGAGAAGAGGGGATAGGGAGAGAGAGAGAGAAGGATCGAGAAGGGGGGACTTTCTTTTTCTCTCGTTCTCGTTCTCTTGATGTCATTAGTTCCTTATTTTAAAAATTTTCAGGAGGAAATATAAAATGAAACCGAGAGGGAGATATTGAATATGAAAGCTTACAAATTGCTTACAAATCTAGTTTAACGTTTGCTTAAAATCACATGGGATACTTTCAGATAATTGGAGCCGATAGCCTGTTGCTAATCAGGCAAGCATGCTAACTACAGTGACTTGACAAGCAATTGGTTTCTCTCTAGTTTTAGTTTCCCCTTGAACTCACTCTGTGCTATTTGTAGTTATTTTTATATTATTGGATTATTAAACAAATAGGCCTACTTCTTGAATTTTTAATTTTACTTTTGCTAATATGAATAATGAAACTGACTATATACATATATTAGGCCTACCCTACAGAGCTTAGGCTCTTTTTAGTAACCAATTTCTTCTTGATCATGCGTTATATGCTATTTAAGTATGTTTATGTTTATTGTTATTTGTGGAGAGATAGAACTTATAAGTCTTAAAGTTAACAAAAATGAGCAGACAAAGTAAAGATACTGTGTTTAATATCTAATTGGAATTTTAATATCTAATTAATCAGTGTTCCAAGGAAACTTCAAAGTTATCATATAACTGACAATTTTTCATTAGATCTTACTCAAACAATTACTCATAAAGAATGTTTTTGCATCTTCCGTTGCTTTGTTAATATATTTTAATACATTTTAATATACTTTATAACTTACACTAATACAGTATACATGAATAAGTAATACAGCAATAGGCTTTTATCTACACCACATTTTACGGCTCAATATCTTTTGAGTTTGAAATTATTAGGCCTAATTATCCTTCTCATAACAATATTATGCAAACTCTGAAAGTTAAAATAATCATTATCCTCATTTTTAATTTTACATGTATACTTTCATTTACATAGCAGATATTTTGACAAGATGATCAAATGATTTTAAAAAAAAATAATTAGTAATAATTCACAAAAGATAGTATACGATTCGTAATAGGTCATTCCGAACAGAAACGAAGTCACAATGACGCTGAAGTACGTTACCGTGTTTCATCATGTCACCTAATTTAAATAAGTCCAATTAACTATTCAGAAATCAGAGAAAAACTACTGGTTTCTAAATTGTTAGAACAGCGAAGGCTGAAATCTGGCTATGTATGTATTTAAAAATTATCGCTTGATTGGTTGACTTATCTGAGCCTAGGCGCTCATCAACCGATTGCCCTTTCTGGCATTGGTTTGGATTGTCGCATTTTACTACACGCGCAGTCCACGGTTGGCCTATTCTTCAGCCTCCCGGACGGACCCAGCACGAGTACTATACTAATAATAATAATAATATTATTATTATTATTAATAATAATAATAATAATAAATATTTGACGTCAGTTTCCTCATGCAAGGATGAAATCAGGGACGTCCCCTCAGCACATATCGCTACAGATCAATTCACACAGACCAATCTGCAAAAGAAATGTGCTGAGGAGAAGTAAGGTCCTAAAATTAAAGGCGGTACGTGATTAAGAAATATGGTAAGGATAGATAAATTATGTCTCTGGTGGGAAAAGATATACCTTAAGCTTAAAAAATAAATTTGAAAGAGAAGAACAAGAGAGAAGATTAGTAGATGAAGAGTTCCAGATCGTGGGTGCTGCATAAGAGAATGAACGTCTGCCCGATGATGTGAGACTATTTGCAACAGGGAGAAGATTGGCATCAGTGCAACGAAGTGCACGTGAGGGACAAAATTTTGCGTATTATAGATTAAATAAATAAATAAGTTTAACTTAATGCTCTTCATTAGGGGAATTTTGCTCAATCTACGAATTTAAACTACCAGAGAAGCACTTAGTGTTCACTTGAAAACAGTAATTTATTCAATGGCCAACTATTCCGATTGCTAAATAATCTCAAGAGACATACAAGATAATGCTACTGAATGCTATAATCAATGCTAGGATTATGCTCAATGCTGCTCGTCTTTTTTAATACTTTTTGATTTCACATATGGCCGACGCTTATGCTGCACTTTATTTGCTTAAATTGCTTTCTGTAGTATTTCTGTTTATTTCTTCTGTCCAAGATTATTAATACAGATTGTCGATAAGATTGTTTTCTCCGTGTTGCGTCCGGGTTGCTTGAAGAATAGATCAACCGTGCTCTGCGTTTTTATCGTAAAAGGCGACAAAAAATAATATCTAAACCAAGCTCAGAAAGGGCATATTGTTACTGAGCGCCTTGGCCTCAGATATTGCTGCAAAAATGTAAACGAATGGAATGGTTTGGGCATATCTTGATTGGTATGGGACAGAGAGTATTGGAGAATGTCTATTCGTACCCTGATCCTGGTTAAACTAAGATTCTTGGGAAGATGATGATGATGATTGTCAATACATACAGTGCACTGCACTGCAGTGCAGAGCAGGTGTGTGTAATACATAGGTACAGCGCATTACAATACATTGCAGTCAGCGTGGATTAGGAATATTTTTCCAACATTTGAATTTTTTTAAATTAAAACGTGTTCATATATGATCACCCTTCCAAGTACTAACTGGTTTCGAGAGTACTTATCCTTATTTATGACGTCCACGCTTTCATCAATGCTCTAAAATTCTTGCCCCCATATCGTTCAAACTCTTTGGGGCAAACCTGAGTCCTAATTTTGTTATTTGTATTGGTTTCTGTTACCTAACGATGAAGAAGAGAGCTGATAGGCCGAGGAGACCCAGACACACTCCAGCCGTCCCCGATATGATCTCGATTAAACCTCCTATGCGTATAAATCAAGAAAAGTTACTCGACTGAAAATTGTACGAACCTGCGTAAGCATACGCACACATATTTTAAGCTGTATTAAAGTACAGCAGAATAATTATCTTAGTATATAAGTGGCAGATCCAGAAGGGGAATCCAGGTATATTTTGTTTGTGTTCATAGCTATTTGTTTGCAATATGTGAATAAATGTAAAAAGCAGTGTAGCTAAATAAATTTGAAGTCTGTCCTAGAGAAGGCATAGTCGTAGGCCTTTGTAGAAATATGTGGGCACCGTCCAAAAACAAAATTCGGGCCCTCTATAAAAAAAATTCCTGGACCCGCCTCTGTGTATCGTCCTCAGCAATTGGATGGATTCCTTTTGCAGAAATTATTCGAGCATCGTCAATTTTTGGATTGGTTTGATAAGCGAAGTGATGAAATGGAGTTGTTTTCTGTTTTAAGGAAAAATATACAGGTTGAATGTTTTGTCTGCCTGCAGAAAATTCTTCAATTGAATAACTAGGTCTAAATTTTTTACCAAAATTTATAATAGTTATGAAGACAGTTTTTGTCCAGTTAAATTCATTTTAAAATGTAAAAAAATCTTAGTCCTAAGTGATTCTATATAGGTTCTACATATTTTTGTATGTTTAGTAATATATCTATGGTAAACAAAAACAACGAGGTTGCTTGTTAAATAAGCTCTACTTTATAGTAGTTAATTTATCGAGTTATAGTGTTATTCTCGTCTCACTAGATTGCCCGATTATGGTATATATCTAGTTTCACCATATCATTCGGAATTTTGCTAATTTCATCACTTTCAGTAGGAAAAATCAGAAATTAAATTCTAACGCATTACTGTTTACACTGGTTGAACTTTGCCCTATACGCTGGCATAGCGTTAGGCGCATGTCTCCGGTTAACTCACCTCTCCAGTTAGGGTTCTACTAATCCAGTTAGTATGGCTGAGGTGAGCATAGAGATGGCGCTGCAAAGGGCATTACAGAAAATAGAAGAACTAGAATCTGAGCTAGCCTTCTATAAATAAATCTACAAGAAAGATTGTAGTCCCACTAAGTCAGAGGAAGAGGAAATAGTAAATCGTGAAACGGAATGGCTGCTCCCTAGAGGGAAAAAGCACAAGAAAGTTAGGGAAAACTTGTTGAAAACATCGGAAAACTCAGTGGAAAAAGTTGGTAATACAATTCAACCAGTGGATTCTCTACCAAAACCCATTAACCCTCAAAAGCCTCCACCTGTGATCATTGGCAAAGTGGAACAGTATGATGAGATCAAGAAATTGCTGGAAAGTAAGAATCTTAAATTTAAGGCTGCTTGTCTTAATAATGAACAGGTGAAAATTAATGAGGATACTCCAGAAGAATATAGAGCACTGCGAAATACAGTTGAGCAAAACAAGTATCAATGGCATACTTATGAAAATAAACAAGATAGACCTCTCCGAGTTGTCGCAAAAATTTGCATTCTTCATGTGATCCAGAAGAAATTAAATCAGAATTGCAAAATCAAAACTACAAAATAATTCAGGTTGAACCTAGGTTTAAGAAGACAACTGAAGGGAATGTTCCCTTACCTATGTTTACTCTCGTTTTTGAACAGACAGAGGACATTAAAAGAGTTTTCAACATTCAATACCAATGTCACATGAGAGTCAAGATTGAGGCCATAAGAACAAATAAAGTAATCCCTCAATGTAAAAGATACCAAAGGTATGGCCACACTAAAAATTTTTGCTATCGCGATTTTGTGTGTGTTAAATTTTCTGGTAAGCACAGTTCATCCCAATGTACTAAAGCAAATGATCTGCCAGCTAAATGTTCAAACTGCGGCGAAGCTCATCCGGCAAGCTATAGAGGCTGTGTGATAGCCAAAGAACTTCAGAAGCGAAGGCAAGAATCTCAAACACATAAAACAACTACTGCTCTCTTGAAGCCTGCAGGTATTGTCCAGAACGGTATCACATATTCCATGGCAACTAAAGTACATCAAAAAGTTCCTGTACCCACTGACGTCCAGGCATCTGATCTAAGACAAATGTTTACGCATATTGTGGAGATATTTAAGAAATTTGGTGAAAGACTAAATGTACTAGAGGCTGAGACATATTCACCAACTAAAAACTTAAATTCTAATAATGGATAGAACAGATTTAAGAATAGCACTCTGGAATGCAAACGGAATTCTGAACAAAAAGACTGAATTTGAGGTATTCCTAAAAACTCAGTCAATAGATGTCTGCTTAATAACGGAAACGCATTTGACAAGAGAATCATACCTAAAAATTAGAGGATACAAATTTTATCATACAACGCATCCAGAAAATCAGGCGAGAGAAGGCAGTGCAGTTATCGTTAAGGGTTCAATAGATCATTATGAAGAAGGATATTTTCAAAAGCCAGAAATACAGCTAACCCTAGTTTCTATCAAATCAATGAAACAAACTTTTATTATAGGCGCTGCCTATATTCCATCCAGACATAACCTTAAAGCAGTACAATATAAAGTACTTCTGCAACAACTCAGTGAGAGACTTCTTCTTGGAGGTGATTTCAACGCTAAGCATGTAGACTGCGGTTCTAGAATAACTACAACAAAAGGTAGTGAGCTAAGAAAAGCTATCAAAGAACTGGGCTGCAACTTTCAGTCAACAGGTAAACCAACTTACCAACAGATACCAATAAACTTCCTGATCTGTTGGACTTCTTCATTACCAGGAAAGTCTCATCAAACTTCCTCCACACGGATGATAACTATGATCTCGACTCTGACCACACTGCAGTACTTCTCACACTAAGTGAGAAAATAATCAAAATTAAATCTCGACCTACATTGATAAATAAAACTACAAATTGGATGGGTTTCAAATGCGATCTGCAAAACAATACTAACTTAAAAATGCTCTAAAAAGAAAAGAGCAGCTAGAAGAAGAAGCTGAGAAATTTGTAAGAATTGTACAGAATGCAGCTCTCAGAAATATTCGAGAAAGAACTTTCTCTACTCCTGGTAAAAACTATCCGATTGAAATCAGGCAGCTTGTGACTGAGAAGAGAAAGGCAAGACGAAAGTGGCAGCAAACTAGAGATCCAGGAGATAAAACTATTCTAAACTATAAAACTCAAAACTTGAAAAGAGAAATACAGAAATTAAAGGAAGAGTCTATGGATTCATATCTAACGCCAAACCGTGATGGCGATTGCTCTCTATGGAAAGCTACAAAGAAAATTAAAAGACCTGTTGTCTCAATTCCTCCAATAAGGAAAGGAACTGAACCCTGGGCCAGAAGCAATAAACAGAAAGCTGATCTGTTTGCAGAAAGTCTGTATGAGATTTTTCAACCAAATCAAATACAGAGCAATATTTCACTTCACTCTATCTCAAATGGCAAATTTGAAAATATTCCATTTACTACGCCTAACGAATTCGCTCATGAGATAAAAACAATTTAAGTCCAAAGAAGGCTCCAGGTTTTGATCTGATAACTGGACGTATTTTGAAAGAATTGCCTAGGAAAGGATTAGTCATGTTGACTTACTTAATTAATACATTTCGACTAAGATATGTTCCTGATATCTGGAAAGTGGCAGAGGTAATTATTATACCAAAGCCAGGTAAACCCCTCACTGATATTAAATCATACAGGCTTATTTCTCTTCTACCAGTTATATCGAAAGTTTTTGAAAAGCTACTGTTGAAAAGAATGAAACCGAACCTTGAAGAACGCAAGTTAATCCTTGATTTTCAGTTCGGTTTTAGGAAAAAGCATACTACAATAGAACAGGTACATCGTATATCTGATATAATTGAGAATGCACTAGCGAAAAAAGAAATTTGCACAACAGTATTCCTTGACGTAGCTGCTGCTTTTGATAAGGTCTGGCACGAAGGCTTAGTACATAAACTCACGCAGCAGATGCCGCCACAGTATACCAAGATTTTAACGTCATATGTCTCAAATAGAACCTACAGAGTAAAATATGAAAACGAATATTCTGATCTCAAAGATGTACATGCAGGCGTCCCACAAGGAAGTGTTATAGGACCAATCCTCTACCTGCTCTACACTTGCGATATTCCAGTTATGAGAGGAGTTACTCTGGCAACATTTGCAGATGATACAGCAATAATCGCAACTGGCAAAGATCTCGCCACATCCACGAGCAGAGTACAAGCAGGGTGTAATACATTTCTGGAATGGACTAAATCTTGGAAGATAAAGTTAAATGAACAGAAGTCTATTGACGTAAACTTTAAAAATAAAAGAATAAAGAATCCGAAAAGGCTCTCTATCAATGGTACAGAAGTCCCATATGAAAATAATGCCAAATATCTTGGTATGAATCTAGATAATAAGCTGAGATAGAAAGAGCATGTTAAGAAGAAAAGAAATGAGCTCAACCTCAGATATAGGCAATACTACTGGCTTATTGGACGAAATTCTAAACTCTCAATACATAATAAACTTATAATATACTGTCAAGTGTTGAAGCCAGACTGGCTATATGGATGTCAAATTTGGGGCTCTACCAAATCATGTAATACTAAGATTATCCAGACGTTCCAGAATAAGGTGTTAAGAAACATTGTAAATGCTCCTTGGTACATCAGAAATAATGATATTCATCGTGATCTGAAAATATCCCAGGTAGTAAAAGTAATAAGAAATTCGGCAACAAGACATTAAGACCGACTCAGTCATCACATCAATCCGCAAGCTCTTCAACTACTGAACCAACAACGCCGCTTCCGCAGGCTGAAGAGGACTAAGCCCTTCGAACTAGTTTGATAATTTAGTCACTAGACTAGATCAGAAGCCTTCTATAAGTAATATACTTTAAAACTACTTAATAAGAAGTTGAAATTATTTATTTTGCAACCTAAACGTAATCATTGGATTATCGTTAGTTAAAAATACTCTTAGACTGTCAGGACAAAATTAATGGTTGGTCTTAGCAGACCAGTTTTAATTCTTTAAATATAGAAAAAAATGTTTAGCAAATACATGTAGATTAAAATGTATTTTGAAATTCAATTTACTAAATTACATATGTAGGTAACTATATAAAACCAATTTCATGTTAATATTTCAAGATCATTGAATGAACAACATTTGATGTGAAATCTAATGTGAAAATATCGTTACCATTACTGAAACAAAGTTCCCCATGGAGTCCGCATTTTGGATATGCAAGTGGAGGAAAATTTTTACCTCCGCCCCAAGTCATATTCGGTTTCAATATATCTATACTCTGCAAACATCATATTATCATCATATTATCAGGTCATCAGTAAAAGTGTTCAGTTTCAGAACGACACAAGCCGTAAAATAATAATAGTAAAAATAAAGGCTTAACGTCCGTTTCCTCATGCAAGGATGATGTTAGAGAATTAGCAAATATCACTCTGAGTGGCAGCTGCTGGGAAGTCGACTAAATTACATTTCTACATTAGATGAAATATGATGCCAGAATTAGTAATGGCGACATGAAACTATAAATTTTGAAATAAATTTATATAGGGCCTGCATTAACGGATTGAATATTTTTAAATTTTTATTTGATTTAATAAAACATCAATAGTCCTAATATCATGTAAATTATATGAACCATGAGACATCACTAAGGATTTACAAACGAAGAAAAAAGATCTGCGTGGAACTGTTGGGTAAGAAGTGACCCATGCTGTGTCTCATCATTTTCATTTTAAACGTAAATATTTACTCACCGCGTTATGTGTTACGTCGATGTTAAGATACTTGACAAATCTGTTATCATGTTCACCATAAGCCCACAGGGTCGTTTCAACAAGTCTATCTGCATTGGAGTTCATCTGAAATTTTCCAGTCTTACCTGTTGAGTATAATAAAGTAAAACGTTATGATTATTTTGTAACTACTGGGCATACAACGAAGGCCTCAAAAGACTGGTCGATGAAGTTTAGTGCTTATGATTAGTTTGCAATGTATATACTGTTTTCAAGTGTACAATATGAGTGGCCGATACTTCTAAGAAGTCGAACAATGATTATAAATATATATTATATATATTTTCTTCTTCAGTGCACTGCCAAGTGCCAGGTTCAAGGTACATATTCATGCTCAAAGATTGTTTTCTCGCTCCAAAACAGCACTCCCTTGATCAACCAGTTAATCCCTTCACAAAGTCTATGCCTTATCCATACCTTATGTAGCCTATAGCTTGGGAAAAATATAGCTTCTGAGGTAGTTTCCCGTTGCCTTCCTCAGTTAGGTGGATTAATTACCGTTTAATCCTGGGGAAAATATTTCGTGGTGAGGTGGGTCCCCTCTTGCCATCCTCAGCTTCTGCCTTTAGTCGCCTCTTACGTACACGGGGCAGATTGTTTGCGGTCGCCCTGTTCTGCAGTGGCCCAACCACACCCGAGCACAACACGCGGATTATATATATATATATATATATATATATATATATATATATACATGTATAATTTAATAATCAACAACTAATTTGGATATTTCAAAAGGAAACCTATATAATATACTCAAATTTAATTAAAATATATTTAATAATCAACTGAACATTTAGAAATATTTACATCACATTGTAAGTTAAATATAAACACAGTAACGTAAGATGAATGAGCTAAAAATAACGGGTAAAGTTTATTCTTTTGGATGCTTCAAGTACATCTTTCCCGCTAAATGTCGTCAAGTTCACATTAGTTTCGTCAAGTTCACGGCTTTATCTATCAATCGTGTTGGCGTAGAGGTGCAGTTAAATTGTAAAAAACTCCATTCTAATCTTTCCGTATTTTAAGGGCAAACATATACTTAAATTTATTATAAATCTCGTTAATAATAAACACTCAGGCTCATTGTATAGGAAATAATATTCGAATGTAAATACAAATAATAATATTAAATACTAGAGCTTGAACTAACCAGTGAAGGTGATTCCTTTCGATGCTTCAAGCACATACTTCCCTTTGAATTTCGTTAAATTCGCATCCTCACGGCTCAATCTGTCAACCGCCATTGCGTAGAGGTATGTTAGATCATAGAGATACAGAGCATAGAAATCAGGCTGAAAGAAAATGAACATTTTATTCTGTTTGTCTGGCTGAGTCATAATGGGTTAATGAGACTTGATTTCAATGACTTGCTTTTTTATTTTTAATCTTTGCTATGAAAAATTAGCAAAAGATGGTTAAATGCCTGCAGCATAAGTCATGGAGATGTTAGTAATCTACATGTAAGAGCATATACTTGTAGATTACCACCATTTGTCATTTTGGCTAGAACAATAGGTTGATAAAATTACAGGAATATGCACGATCAGTTTGTTATTAAAGATACTGGAACATTGTCAATGATACTGTTTTAAAATGTGTCGGATTTTTCAGTTTATCGATTACTATGAGCAAAAATGCCTCAATGTTATCTTATTTTCTCACAACTCGAAGATGTAATGTAATAAATGAAATATAACTTGAGAATTACAGTCCGCTTGTTATCGCGATCAATGTTTTTCGTAGCTTAACTTTATCGTATAATTTTCAGCATGAGTAGAGGGAAGTAGCGGATTTGTGACGTCATTTGAAGTTCGAATGATCACGTTGGACGTAGAAGCTAACATCCTTTTCTTGACATTCATTCAGTAGAGCAATTCCACTTTGATGGCTTTAATTTTTGCTTCATTATAGCATCTTTTGTGCGCAATTTAACATTGTTAATTGTTAATTTAATAGTTGTGCGCAATTTAACATTGTGCACAACTATTAAATATTTCTCTTAAATTACACTCAACAAGTGTAAATTAAATTAATTAGGCCAGCAAAAAAGCTGCGTATAACTGACACATTTAGAATTCAGCATAAGCTAGTTTTTGAGCTCACTTTTCCTGCCAGGAGACTCTACACTTTAGTTCGACTAAAATAATATAAATTAGAATTTAGAATTTTTTAGAGTTTAGAGAATTATGACCGCTAACTGGAAGGGAAAGAGTCGGATCTCATGATCCGACCTGCGAAGAGTCGGATCAGCTCCTAAAGAGATGGAAAATACGAAACTATAAACCTTAACGTATATGTTGTAATGCCATTAGTATCAAATAGTTTAATCGAAATGACGATTACTAACTGTAAAGTCTCTGACAATAATTTCGAAAAACCCTAATTGCACTGTACACTTTTCAATATTCCGTGAATCACATGAATACTACAATTTTAAAATAAGACTTGACGTCGAAAATCGAGATTAACTTAATCTAAAGTTTTAAAGTATATTAGGCAAATTTAACGACATGCATTTGACGTTGCCATAGTTACAGCATTATCAAATTCTGAAACGGGCACTTTTTAGTTTCTTTACCTGTAGATTTTCTATATTTCCTAACAAGATTCTACAGAACCATAAAACCATTAAAATAACTTTGACACGAGAATATAATTTAACGGGCACAATATTGATTGGCCTACTTTTCCTGACGGATTAATGAGTTCATTCCATGGAGGTTCGCCGTTTTCCTGTGAAACCTGAGACAAAAATTCTGCTGTTGAATTGTCAGTCGTTTCATCTGCATATGCTATCTGAAAAAATACAGTAAAGTGTTTACATTGGGCAATTAAATCAGTTAATATTAAACATTAAAAACTGATTTTCTGGCACAAAGGCTTAATATGGTCGTTGATGCATTACAACGTGATACATGCATTTCATCATAACCTACTCTTTTATAGACTTAATTTTAACATTGTTATCTCTGATATTGGTCACGATCTACTTTCGTCATTACTTTCATAGCAAATCTGGAAATAATGATCACACTCTATCACAATCCAGCACTCAACATCTTAGAGTTTCTCATGAACCCGTGCTTAGTGCTAACGATTAAACGTTACAATTTCACTTCTACGCTGATAATACCCGGATTTACATCTCGTTTCTAGTACCGATTCCTTTGATGATCTGTCCAAGCTCATATCTACCCTTGATCTAGTCCACCCCGATATCATTCAGACTATTCATTATCTTTCGCAGTCTATTTTCATTCTTGATATCATTCCTTGATCATCTGCAAATCAAACATCTTTTGCCTTCTTTTACCATCTTTTTTTTTACCTTCAAGCATCACTTTACCTTCTACTTTTAGCTTCTTCAATGTCTTCATCAGCGTCTACCATCATTGCTTCTACGTAAAAGTTAAACAACGGCTAAATGCTGTAAACTTATCTTACTCGTCTTCTTATTTCACATTCCTCTGAGTATCCCTGTTGGATATTGATTACAGCTGTTTGATTCATGTACACGTTTAGAATAAACCTGAATCGGAGGGCTGTAATCAAGATCCAACAGAATACTCATTATGCTTGCAACCTTTGAGTTATTTTTTATTCAAATCTCAACTTGAAACAACATTTCCTTTTTCTATAATTATCCGAAATTAATCTACGTCTAATTCATAGGCCACTTGATATAAATGCTGTTACTGTATTAAATTTTGCTAGTACGCTTCTATATTCAAAAATTGATTATTTTAACTCCATCTTAAGCGACCTCTTTAAATCGTCTCAGGCATATAAAAATGCTATTTCTATTGCTGTATATAACGTAAAAATTGTCAAATCTCACACTTCTTCTCTTCTTAAGAAACTGCACTAAGTTCAAGTCTCTGAACGAATAAAATTCAAGATTCCATGGATTTCAAGGTATAAAATTATGGTAATTAATAACCTCTCTATTTGACTATTTTTCAACTTATTAACTCTCTCGTAGTCTTTGCGACTCCAGTAAAACCTTCTTACTGCAACAGTCATTAAATGTGATATTTGCAGAAGCTCCTTCGTAATTTATTTACGAGAAAATTTATTTCTCGTAAATAAATTTTCGAGAAATAAATTTATTTATTGTAATTGCATGAGAAGGCCTCTTGAAATTGAATGAACCCTGAGCAAGCTAAAACTCCATACTCCAGCTCTTTTCGCCCTAAGTCTATATTTTACTTCTCTTGCTTGGATCTTCCTAATCTTGAATTTCGTTATCTCTCTTTCTTTTGTAGACTGTGTATGCTCAGTCATCGCCGTGTGGTGTTTTGGCGTCAGTCTGTGATGAGTCTGCAAGAGACGTTCCTGGCATCGTCACATGGCGAGGAACCGGACATTGAATTCTTAAATATTGATTGCTTTATACACTTAATAAGCGATTTCTGATGTTTTGAATAATACTATAGGAATGCCTGAGCCTAATGCTTAGTTGACTGTTTTTTATTTTACGATGAGCTGCGCGTGTGTGTTCTATGAAGACTTTATTAAGTATGAAGTCAATTAAATAACAATTAAAGTAAAAAAGCTAATGGTGAAAAATTTCTAAATACAGTCATTTTATCATTGATACTTTAGCATTTACATGTATGTTCAATGGTGAAGTTAATATCTTTGACGTAACCAGTAGTGATATAGCTCTTTACTGAGACCAAGACTTAGACAAAATTCTATTGGAATTCATTTGTCTCACGTCTGTACAGTCTTAACATAGATACACATATTTTAAGCTGCATATACAGTATGGTAAAGTCCTAAACAGACCTGTTTAAATGCAAAGAAAGCTTTCCGACGGTATTCAAAATCAACTCCAGGTTTGTAGAGCTCAGGAATGAAATTTTGCACTGTGTCTGAGGATTGAGACAGGGTGAAGAAAGCGTACTCTCCCTCCATCATGCCGAGATCTTGTGCTATGAACAACAGCTGAGTCATCACTGTGACGTTGTCGTGACAAATCACCACAACTGTAACAGTTGATAAACGATAGACCACTGTAAAAGACACATTTTTGCAAAACTATTTATTCGTAGATTTCTTCAAACTTGTGTTCGAAACATTAAGCTGATTTCAGATTTATTTCTCTAGCAATAAACAAAAGTTTTTTGTTCTATAAATAGAAAACCTGTTTAATTCGAAAGGGTCCAACACATTCAAATGATTTGCACCAGAACATGATAAGCTGATGAGATATCATATATAGGCAGAATTGAGTTGTAGCATTGTATGCGTCAATGAGAATTGTATTAATTTCATTTTCAAATCAGGACAATTCAATCGACGCAAGACATAAGCCTTTAGAATTAATGATAGCTAGAATCAAACTGGTACTATTAAAACATTACAATACAATAAGAACGATGTTCAGCAATGGAGCATAATTTCATAAGCTGAAAATCGAGTAGCTAGTATATTAAACTAGAAAAATAGTGAAGCTACTTACTTCGTCCTCGAGTTTGTATGTCTTTGGCGTAGACAATCAATTCCTCCAAGGTTGGAAATGGCGTCATGGAAATATATTCTTGGGATCCGCGAAAGTGTAAAAGAAAGTATTGAAGAAGGTATAATGCAGCGTATCCACACCAATACGAACTAATATCCGCAACAAATACGACCCTTTCCCATCCAAAGTAATTGAAGAGACCTAGAAAGCCGACGTTGAGGATTTCGTATGTCCCTGAAGTTCTTATGAGTGTCTTGAAATGGGTCTTGTCTGCCATTGCGTCATCCATACAGTAGACTGGGAAAAAGGGTTTATCTTTTCTACTTGCAATCTGTCCAATCTGAGAACAGGCTGCAGTTGATATAAATTGTTATAGTACACTGTAAGCAAAGTGCACAACTGAAAATTTTTGCGCATGCAATACGTCTGTGTTGTTCGTATACATGTACATGTAAAATAAATATCATGTATGATTATCATGAAGCAACTTTAACTAAGTATGTGGCTCGCGCTAAATGAATAAGATTCATTATACGTAAATTGCATGAATAATTTTAATAATAGTCACCTAAACTTTGACTTAAACGTACGAATTAACATTTTGAGATAACAAATAAATCATCGTCGTGTTGCTGCAACCAGTGGCGTTTCGGTGTCTGACTGCGTATAAGTAAAGGCAATGTTCGAATGTTCGTTCGTTATTGATGTGGTTTTGACAGATGAAGCTGATAAAGACTATCTTTATCTGGTAAACTTTAAATTAAACTTAATCCTAATAAAACTCATGGTGGATCATGAAATCCTGAGAATAAATCTTGAAATGAAAATCGTAGATATTTTATTAAGTTTGCAGATGCTGAGGTTTGGATCTATCAGAATCATATATTTTCATCGTGTCGTTTTCATCATATCTTTTAATTAAATCAGAATCGTGTGTTTTCAAGGTAGATTGAAATTAAAGGTGCAGCCTAGGTACTGAAATAAACGTGTACTCCATAGAATGTCTATCAACGAGGACGAAAACTATAGTAAATAAATCGCGAGTAATTACTAGAACCTGTTTTAGTAGAGTTTAAAATATGGAGACATATTAAACATGTTTATACAACAAATGGTCATTTCTGGCATTTCATTTTTAACATGTGAAGACCGCACTCAATTGAAGCAGAGATTCTGCAGCATTTAAAAAGTTTGGAGAAATTGCTTGTGTCCTAGAAAAATTTATAAATCAAGAACATGCGTAATAATGAGACTCTCAGAACCTTTGGGTAACCCGAGAGTACTAAAGTTCAAAGGTGTTCTGATACCTGATGACTATTTTACATCAGAATGCTTGAGAAAATTCTCTCAATAGTTTTCATTGGCAGTATAGCTATACGGGTTTTCTGTTATATCAGAATGTTTAGGAAAATTATCTCTGTAGTTTTTTTGGCAGGATAGCCATGCGGGCTTTATATTATTTCAGAATGTTTGAGAAAATTCTTTCTATTATTTTCATTGATAGTATAGCTATGCGGGTTTTCTATTATATCAGAATGTTGATTTTGAGAAAATTCTCTCTATAGTTTTCATTGGCAGGATTACTATGCGGGTTTATCATAGGCATGATGGAGGTTTCAGAATATCAGAAAGTTCGATTTTTTCTCGCAGCTTCCATCAGTTACTGGGCCACTGTAGCAATACGCCCATTGAATAGCATTTAGAACGTGCTTTCACAATGAATGTTTTACAAGCCTAATTCCAGCGTTTACGTAGCATCTTTTCTATTAGGATTAATTCCAAGAATTGAATAATGATGTTGAATTGATTACTGTACTAGGCTGCATCTATGCTTACTTGCATTCGCTATCTATTTGGATGTTTTCTCTGTTTGCCTCAATCCTGTGTTTGTGTGTTTACTTTTGTGTTTGTTAATCTTTAGATCTATTTACAGGCATACATCCGTATGATATCGTCGTCGAAAAAAACATGGTTCTCGATCACTCAATTGTTTAATGCTTACAATGGAGCAATATATTTAATATATACGTGTCATTTTCAGGAAAATCATAAACATTAATCAACATTTTTTCGTTTTGCTGTATTCAGAGCTCGTGGTTTATGTCATTGTTTATGTATGAACGGCAGAAAACATTATTTGTTAAAATGTTAACTAAATTAGGACTCCATAGGCCAAGAGGTTCATCTAGTCACAACTGCTACGTCTTTGATGCTCTTTGTTTCCTTCGTCTGATTTGAATTTGATTGCTCAATGTTGCCATCGATGACAGTAGCACTCTATCTGTTGTTGTTGTTATTGTTGTTGTATTCTTTTTGCTGCATGTCATTTTTTGAATCATTATTGGCTTTAAAAGTTATGCATAACTACTGAGGAGACTTTGCAATGTGGTTCTCTGCAAATGCTTTAGATAACGTTTACAAATCTTGTGAAGCTTACTATAGGACAATTCGTACGTTTTCCGTATTCAGCATTAGGAATACAGGAATATAACTGAGGTTAAAAACAATACGTCTAAAATTCATATATTTATCAAAATTCGTTGAATTTGTTACGTCTATGAGTCGTAATGATTAGGTGAACGAATTCATGGCATTCACGCTTGGACAGCGAGAGGCAATTGGTTCAAATTCCAGCTGGACCTTCTTAGATAATATCCTCTGTGCTACCGAAACATACGTCAAAATCATCTATATATCTTTCTATTGATGTAACATTTATATTCTTTACAGCGTCTCTGAAGATATCAAAGAGCTCTAAAGATATGAATTGTCTCATTAGTCTTGCTAAACAGACTCTAGTTTACCAAACCGTACTATCTCACATGTTCACAGGATCAATACTCCATTCCAATGTTTGCCGCATTGAAATGCATTTATTTGTGTGTGACAAGCTACGCTGTAATTGGGCTAGCTAGGCTTGATGAAAATTTATATGATAACGGTGATTTTAGTGATATTTTGTAAAATACTACGATTAGCGATAGGCGTAGTCAAGTATAATTATCATTATCAGGATTATTTCAAAGTGCTAGGCCTAATTATCCCTGGAGCAACAATGGCGCATTTAGTCGCTTTTGCCCCAGTTTTAAATTACGCGCGTTATACCAGGTAGCTACATTTTTTATATCCTAGATAAAATTTTCGTAATTACTCTGACAGGATAGTAGTAGTAGTAGAACTATGTTTAATGACATTGTCATAAAAGCACGAAATACCAAATTGCACATACAATCGGGCCATCAAAGATAGCTTTAAACACTGTTGGTACTTTTAAATTTTTAACCTATTAGGTTCATGGACTCACACGAAAACTGTAAAGCAAGACAATTAACTTATTCCAATCAGCACATTCTAATTAATACCTGAATATTATCATTAAAATATTCTAATTAACGATGAAATTAACATATTTATTTACTAATATCAACAATTAAAGTGTTACTGTCATCAATTACAATATCGAGCACTATTGAGACAAACCCAAACAGGTGAGCAATTAATTTAATTAAAATATTCCTTATGATTATAAATGTGTCATACTTGGAAAACAGATTGGTCCTAGCAGTACATCCACTTTATCGAAAGATATCAGTTGCAATGTTGGGTTAGACGAATAAAACGTACTGCAGTAATTGTTTCGATAAAAGTAGCTGCGAAAAGTTAACAATTATTGGCATAATTATTATTGAGTCACTGTTAAATATCTGGCCATACTTATTTTACACCATGCCTCGGTCGTCAGATTCATCAGTCTTTCATTCATTCCTCTTGAACCAAATTGCCTGATGGTTTAGAATTATTCAATTTTAGAAATATTGACCTTTAACCATGATGATTACAGAATTTGAAAGAGCTTTGGAATCAATCTCTAAAATCCAGTATTAAGCCTCTATATAGCATAACAGATGTATTTCTAAATCTATTTAAATCCATTAACAGCAGCAAGTTCTATGAAAGGCAAATAATCATAACAAAAATAAATATTTCATGAATATCTCTATATCAATTTAAATGAACAGTAAATGATCAGAATTCTTATAACCTTGAAGATTATCATCTCTAGATGAGAGTATAGAAAACATATATATTATCAAATTATAAAATTGCCAAATTTATACTATATTTTCAAAGTTATCGTACACAATATTATCTAAACAGTAAGAATGCAATCATATACTGAAAAGAGCTTACAATATTCGCAAATACAAGTGATGAATTAAAAGAGCTTATATAAATTGAGAGATTAGTTCTAAAGAAATAACATTTCACGCACAATTAGCATTAAAGCCCTTAATTATTTTAAATCCATAAAATTCCGCTATCGATATCTATCCTGCATTTGACATTATTACTGCTATTAGTGCTCTTAATACTAGTGCTCTAAATCCATAAAATTCCGCTATCGATATCTATCCTGCATTTGACATTATTACTGCTATTAGTGCTCTTAATACTATTCTGCCCGGAGTCTGAACGCCCAATCATTACGACTCATAGACGTAACGAATTCAATGAATTTGGATAGCTGAACTGTTTCAGCAGATATTCTGATATAAAAGATTTTGACCAAAAGCTTTCGAATTGTTGTCTTGTGTGTAAACACTACGGACGCTGAAATCCCTAGAACTTGATTATCATGAGAAAAAAAAAAAAAAAAGCAGATAGATGACGTTCCTGACTTAGCCTTATGGTGTGGAACCGGAATTGACGAGTAATTGGCGAGAAATTCTTATCGATTGATTGATTAATTGATTGATAGGCAACCGATAAGTTAGCGTTAGAAGAGGGATAATTTTATCATAGTCACCGATTGTTGACGAGCTACTAGGCATGAGATGATACAGAATTCGCTGAATGTAGGGTGTGTAAAGATCATCTTTGACGTTACCTTACATATCCGATTGATCTTCGTCTACTTCTTCAGGTGGGGAAATATTCATGACGATATGAAAGGTCTGATTTACTTCTATGTTAACCGTCAGTTCTTTGTTTTGGCCACCAAACGTCCAATTCACCTTCCTAAGAAGACTGTCGATCAGTAGATTTCTGGCACAAAGAGATTCGATACCTTAATCCCTTGCGCTGTTAGTTTGTTGGAGGCCAGTTTGTTGCTGCATCGGCATCTTCATGTTGTACACTTTCCATGAATAGCTAAGATGCTATGAGAAAAAGACTGCTACAGAGTTGGAAGACTTGTAAAATGAACCCTGGATGGCAACTTTTCTTCAGACATCAGACTTTTCAGACATTCAGACTATTCGCAGACATCATTAAAGCGCTTGAGTGCAATGGACAGGCGCTGCCGCTGAAAAGGCTTTTTCGAGTTGGTCGCCTGCAATATCGCTGGTTTTCCTGCCTAATTCGTTATTATTATTATTACTATTGTTGTTGTTATTATTTTAATTTTTTAATTTATTTTTACCCCGGGTGTAAAAACCCGAGTTTTGTTAAAAAAGATTCGAGCAATACGCGCTGAATCGCGGCCCGGCTACTCGAGGCCATCCAACTGCTTAAAAATCTTATTATTATTAATTTTTATTTAAATTTATTATTTTTATTTTTATTTACCCCGGATGCAAAGAACCCGAGGTTTAAAATAATAATAATAATTATTATTATTATTAATATTATTAAACTACTCAATACCTGATATTATATCTAGCTAGAAGTCCATCTTTCTGCGCCTGTTTGAATGCTAGACTAACAGCTCCTTGGTTGTAATCAGATGTTATCAATCCAACTCTTAATTCATTTTCTCCAAATGGAGTACCTTCAGAGTTTACTAGTTGTGTTAGAGTAATGATAAGGAATAATAGCATATCGTTTACACACATTTTATTAATTAAATTTTCTCTAAAATTGATTATTTTAATATAGCTGCACTAATATAAATAATATATATACAAAGATGCATTGAATATTTTTTACAGAAATACAATTAGACCGAGTGGCTTCAATATCCCGTTCTCTAATTAAAAAAATGGAATTTTGGATTGAGCTAGAAGTATGATTTGCTAGGTTTGCGACTACGGATCAGTAGATGTTGGCTTCAATTGCAGTACTTTTGCCGCAGATGAAATGTACCGAGCACAACACGGAACAATATGATGTAGCCTATCGCATTAAAAATTTCGCTTAGGGCCGACAATCAGACTCCTGGAGCACAACGAGTATTATTATGAAGAAATCTAAGTAATTCATAAACCTAAAAATTATTTCTTTATGCAATTTATTCCAACCATTAATAAAATGTAGTATCAATGCAACTTAGTTTAGCCTATACATTTCTCGAAGCTTTCTCAAACTATGACTTGGTAAAAACATATTCAATAAAATTGTCTCATTCAATGTACACTGCAGATTTCAACGAACATTTTTGAAAGAAAAATTCCAAATTCCACACACCCTATGGTTCCTAAATGTATTAATTCCAAAATACGTTATAATTACGTTACAAATACGTTTGCTATATATTCCTATAGTAAATGAGTCCTGTTGTCTGTTGACTACTGGAGCTGTTGAAGAAATGAGTCATATTACCTTCAACAAAGCATAGAGCAGCAGAGTCTATAGAACAATTTTCGGCTGCTTGGTATTAAATACAGTCTTAATAAACTTGACACGCATGGCAGTTTTTACATCATAAATGTTAAAATGAGCAAACTACTGGTCACATTAACTTTCTACATCAATTGGATGTCCTAACTTGCAAGAGACACTGTATTCACATTCTATAACTACATCACTCACAAATCAACACTGCCGTGACAAATTAAAAATAGTTGGTAAACTTAAAGCAGAAATTCTCAAAATTTCAAATTTGACCGAGTTTCATGAAAAGCTGTCATTTGTCTATCATCTGTAATTTTTTCTCATGAATTTTTCTTTTCTATAGACTGTATAATAATGCGTTAGACTGTATAATAATGCGTATATAACTTTATTTGTTTGTAGAGAACATTTCTGCAGGGATTGGATGATGACATCTCTGAATAAAGTTTAATGTTAATTAAATATTCATAGTGACAGGTCGCCCAGGATTTGAACCCGCACATACTGATCAGCGGTCGAATATCTTACTGACAACGACAATGGCTCCAGCCAGTTGTATAAGATATTGGCAATAAATAGTAGCCCTAGTCGTTGACCGAGGAATATAGCAAATTTTGACAATAATTCGTCTAAAATTCTACAGTGGTACACAATAAGACGAATTAGAAAATTATGTGCAATAGGAAAAAATGTCATTGTAATCATAGCCCCATTGTAATTCAATGTACTGTAGTTTTCTTTGATTTGGTCCTAGTATTAAACTGGTTGTAAAGTTATCTTACTTTTTTGCATAATTGCTGGCTGTCAACTAGATAGGGTATATAGGCCTATAGCCTCTTTGATGACCTTGTGCTTGTATTTAAACTTGTATGTGTACTTCAATAAAGATAGTTTCTCTCTCATCATCACCATCTCTTTATTCCCTTTTAAACTAGGGTCGGGATATGAATAGACCTTCCATACTCCTCTCTGTCCCATATCATATCATCCATCAATCCCTAATAATCTCCTCCATTTGTTCTGAAAAATTTTGTAGCAATTTCTGGAGCGAAGGCGCTCACCAACCGAATGCCCTTTCTGACTTTGGTTTGGATCTTAGTGGTTCAGTTGCCATCTACGACACGTGCAGATTTCGGCTGGTCTGTTTAAAAAAACTCTAGCACAATACGGGAAAGTAGAGGAGAAATATCTTACGTTACTAATGATTATTAAATACAGGTACAGTCTAAGAAAGATTGGGAGACATGCATTTTTGGGCAGTCGGTATAGGGTTTACGTGTTATCATATACATGTATGTCATATATTGTGTCATTGCTTCATATTGTGCCTTCAGGTCTATCATGACCTCCGGTGAACAAGTAGACAAAACTCCTCCATCTTTACTCGCGCAAGTGTTGATCTTGGAGAACCGGGAGCTCCATAGTTGACTTCCAAGTCAACTTCTGACTTTCGCGTTCTTACGAGACCCTTTCTCTCTCATAGGTTTCCTTAATTTTTGATATATTTATATTAGATATTTATATTTATATTAGATATTGATATTTATAGATATTTATATTTATAGATGTATATATTTATAGATGTTCCTAGAGAATGTTCCTGGGATCGAGTATCCGCTTGATTAGGGCTCTGATTCGTAAAACCCGATGAGCTCTGCCTCTCCGCCTCAGCCTGCCCTGAGGCCAACATCTGGTACAGCCTTTGACCCTGGTGCTGTGGCCCTGGTGAGAGTAACACCTGGGAGGCAGAGGCCATTTTAGCCTCGAGTATCGTCTTCTTCTCGCTGAAGGTCAGTCCAGAAAACTCTTGTGGATCTATCTCAGGCTCTTATTATTATTATTATTATTATTAAAGATTACACCGGGCGTAAGAACCTGAGGTTTGATAAAATCGATTCAAGAAATATGTGCTGAATCGCCGCCCGGCTACTCAAGTTCATCTATCGACTGAAAAGAATTGTTGAAGCAGACTACATTATAATTATCTTCGCTACGGTATGGAAAGCCTTTGCCAAAGAAAATAGGTCTCTCGCTTATCGCCGTTTTGGTCAGCAATAAGTCTGCCAACGCCATTATCATTATTTTTACTATTATTATTATAATTCCTAAATGCATTAGAAAATCAATAGAAAATTAATAGAAATTAATAGGAAATCGACTTTGCGCATAAGGTCATTAATAGCCAAATAGTCAGCAGGTGAAAACGTAATTATATTTTAAATAAAAAGTAGTGTTGGTAACAATATAGTTACACAGAGAATGATACCACAACATTGTGTTAATTGCTTACGGACTAAAGTTTAATCGAAGTATATCTAATTTAAATTTTGGGCGATTCATATTTCAGTTTGTTGAATGGACAATACCACAAGACAATAAATATTGGGCGTAACTAAAAGCAATGGCTATCATTTACTAAAACAATACTTTTACTGTGTTGCTTGCTGCAGTTCGTTATAATATACGTAAATACATAAAATATAACCTCCAATGCTAGTACAGAAATAATACATGATCTTTATCGAAAAGAAATAACAGTCACTATTTCAAAGAAATCTTAATTCTCATTAATAAGTATAATTTAATTTAAGAAATTACTCCTTGTTCATCACATTTAATATTTAATTGTGATGTGTAGCAGTTTAAGTTTTAATGCAGTAACTAGTTATATTAGCAGTCAACTAATATTGGCTGTCCAGCTGCTTAATTAAAATTGTCTTTGATGAATAAAATAGTTTGAGTAATCTGATTGATTTCGGTTGAATTTTTTCATTTTCTTCCTCAATATCTGTGTGATTTTCTCGGGAGAAACAAATAATTGTAATTTACTTTGAATTAGTATTAAGTTTGCTAATTTACTGAACAATAAAAAGCTAAAAAAGGTAAAGCTAATATTAACGTCAGTTTCCTCACTCTAAAGCGATGTTAGTGACGGGCCCGCGGTCAAATATCTTACCAACATCGCCATTGGCTCCAGCCATACAATACTCAAATAAAACTGTATAAGCCTCCAACATATGAATAGCATTTTGTTTAAAATACGCTTGCTATCTATCTATATCTATATATGTCGGCAGGCTATGTATTTAACGCTGGTGTATTGGCTTAACATGGGAATTAGAAATCTAAAGTCTTGTATTTGATTCAGTTGAATGTTTTGAACAGTTGTCTTCTTTGAGTTAAATATTAAGATTCTAGTGGGTTAGGTTTATGGTTAGATTTTAGTTTTAACAATACCGTTAGGTTTACAGTTAGAATTTAGGCCCTTAGGGCTGGAAGTTTTCTAGTAGAGCCTAATTAAAGTCGCATACTTTTACTTTTTGTGATTTTAACCATAACCAATCACAATAACGTCAAAATTCAAAAGCTAGTTTCTTTGTTGTTAAAAAAACTGAAATTTTGAAACATAAAATATGCCTCCGACAGATGTTTGATATAATCGCAAATGAAAATCGTAGACTACATCCAACTAAAAATGAAAGTGTTATGGGCAATTACATTTGTCGTTCGATTTTGAACCTATATTGGCGTCATTCCTTTCCATAATTAGCCTATTTCTGAGCCAAATAGTTTAGTTAAATTGTAAAAGAAACTGTTATTGTATTATACATGTATGTTACATGAAAGATTTGTGGTTGTATTCTTCCTTCAACAGATAGTACTTTTAAATTATGTAATATAACAGTATTTATGGCATAATTAATAGTAGGTTCATTAATATTAACTATTCTGCAGCAGAATCTCTACAGCAGAGATTTTACGAATGCACTGTGTCGACCGTCTAACCAGTATGTTGTCAACGTTCCCTTTCCCTGCATGAGCAACAACAACAACAGTTTGACTATATGAAGCATCGAAGAAGATTTAAAGGAAGCATCTAAATAATAATAAAAGCAGATTATCATCCTCAAAGGGACTTTTGAATCAGTGGTCAGGTGCTAAATTGGCTTCATTGAACCTATTCAAAGTCGTAGAGTCTATACTTCGCTTGAATAGAAGTAGCCTACTAACGGCCATGGCCTTCAAGTCATGAAATGGGCGCTAAAAATAAAGCTACTAGATAATTTAAAGTCGATCCTAACATAAACGTCGATTTTAGTTAAAATTCTATACTTGTAGACTCTTTAATGGTTAATATCAGCAGTTTCTGTTGTTCTATTCTTTCATTACTTTTCATCTCTTGTTCTTTTCATACTGCCATGTATTTTGGTGAATAAGATCATATAAATATATTTCTCTCTTAGTGCACTGCCTACTGGCAGGTCCATGGTACACAACGCTTCCACTCTTCTCTGTCTTCCGCCTTCCTCTTCATTTCCACATATGAGTGGGTCTTTAAACATCTAACATACCTAATCTCGGCCTGCCCCTGCTTCTTTTTCCTTCCATTCTACCTTCTATGACCTCTTTTAATAGACCTTCCCCACTTAGAATGTGTCCTATCCATCCCTTCTTCCTATTTCTTAATACATTTATCAACTGTCTATCTGTGCCAACTCTCTCCAGGACTTCCTCATTGGTAACCTTTTGAGTCCAGCTCTCCATTCTTCTCCAAATCCACATTTCCAATGCCTCCAGTTTCCTAATATCTTCCTTTCTTAAGGTCCCTGTTTCACATCCATATAATAGCGTGGTCCAAACCAAAGTTTTCACTATCTTTATCTTTGTGTCTTTCTTTAGACTTTTTGTTAATAGTTCTTTTCTACTACCAAAGGCCGCTTTTGCTTGTGCAATCCTACTGCATATTTCTGTCTCACATTTCCCATCATCGGTTATAGTATGACCCAAATATTTGAAACTCCTTACCTGTTCCAATTTCGTACCATATATTGTGATATTAACTTCACCTTTACTATTGGACACTCTCATAACCTTCGTCCTTTTTATATTAATCTTCATGTCATATCTCAAAGCCGTATCATTCAGCCTATCCATAATCTTCTGCAATCCAATCTCGCTGCCCGCTACCATTCCTTGGTCATCTGCAAATCAAATCGTACATCTTGTAACAAATTCCCTCCCACGTTTATTCCTTCTTCCAAGTCTTCCTTGGCTTCCTCCATCATTGCCTCAGCGTAAATGTCAAACAGCAGCGGCGAAATGCTACAACCTTGCCTTACTCCACGTCCTATTTCACCTGCTTCTGAGTATTCTTGTTGGATTTTGATTACTGCTCTTTAATTCATGTACAAGTTCAAAATTAGTCTTCTATCTCTCCAGTCAATTCCTTTTTTTTTTTTAAATATTCATCATCGTTATCCAATCAATCCTGTCAAAGGCCTTCTCGAAGTCTACGAAGCATACAAAAACGTCATTTCCATATTCTAAGCTTCTTTCGCAAAGAACCCGCATTTCTCCTATTGCTTCTCTTGTGCCGCATCCTTTCCTAAAACTAAATTGTGTCTTGCTCAGTATCATCTGCTTTCGACTGAATGCGATTATTTACTATCTTTAATAAGATCTTCGATGCATGAGGTATTAAGCTGATTGTTATGTAATCCGAACACTCCACAGCATTGGCTTTTTTGGGAATTGGAATCATCACTGTCTTGGTAAAGTCGTCTGTCCAAATACCTGTATTGTACACTTCCACACATACCTCCATTAACTTTTTGAGTGTTTCTCCTTCCGACATTTTCAAGAATTCAGCTGGGATTTCATCTATTCCGGCTGTCTTCCCCTTCTTCATACTGTTAATGCAGAATAAATTTCCTCCTTCATTAAATTTCCTCCTTCAATATATATATATATATATATATATATATATATATATATATATATATATATATATATATATATATAGTTGAAAGCTGCTATATATAGCAGCTTTCAACTTTAGTTGACGTCTAAAATTTAAGTAAACAATTTTCTTTCACTGAATTTATGAAATTTAAGGTCCATGACAAAAGGTATTTTTCTTCAAATTAACTCTATCCTTTATTTTCCTTCTGATAAACGCAGGGAGGCTCTTTAATCCCTGTGGGGCTCTTTGGATATGTACAACTTTATGCAATGTGTGCACTTAAAGTTTGATATTAAAATAAATTTAACAGTCCATCTTGGAGTGAAAATGAGCTCCATCAAATTATTGAACTTTAGATCTTTAATTTTCTTCAGTGAACTGTTAAGTGGAAGGTTCAGGTACTCAATGTCTGCTTTCTCGCTCCATAAGAGCAGTCCTTAGATCAACAAGTGGGTCGGTCCCCTCTTGTCTTCCTCAGCTCCTGCCTTAGTCGCCTCTTACGTACACGCAGCAGATTGTTTGCGGTTGCCCTATTCTGCTGTGGTTGTGCTCGGATGTAGACCTTCTATATATTTAAAGAATTTAATTACTTCAAACGTTAAGGGCAATTTGTATTTAAAGGCTATAAAGTACTGTCTGGAGCCAGTGGCGAAGTCGGTAAGATACTCGACCGCGGATCAGTAGGTGCGGGGTTCAAATCCTGGGCTAGTCCGTCACTGACATCGCTTTCGAATGAGGAAACTGATGTTAACCTTAGATTACCAGCTTTTACTAAATTAAAGGCTTAAACCTTGACAAACGTTTCACCACGGATGGTTGTTTTGTATCCAGGAAATGACCGTATAGCTTGCTCAGCGTCCCAGCTCAGATGTATGCGAGATGCTGTTACAATAAAATTTTAACTCATAAAATGTTGCAGAATATGTTGTTGCTATATATTGTAAAACCTGAAAAATAAACTTCGTTCAGAATTATCAAAATTAATACTATTTCGCGTTTTGTCCGAACCACTGAAGAATAGATCAACAGTTATCTGCAAGTGTAGTTAGAGGTAACTAAGCAAAAACTGAGAAATGCAAAGGGGAAACCAGCTCAAAAGCTATATTTTACGATAGCTCAAGGCTAAATGGGGCATAGCATTTTGTGAAGGGATTCTTTTGTTTATCAATGGAGTGCTCTTTTAGAGCGTGAAAGTAGATTCTGATAGAGAATATTTACTTTGCACCTACAAATTGACAGGACACAAGCGATGGGGATTAATATTTAACTCACTCATTAGTGTCGGCGTAATCAACTACTTTACCGGTGATCTCTATATAGTCATAAGCAGCTTGGAAGGAAACGAAGGTAAAGGTGTGTTCTAGTAAAAATATAATATCTTTTAGACATATAGCCAGAGCGAAGAGTATTATCGTAAAATAAAACCTAAATTACAGCTGGCATCACCTCACTCCTAAATTCTAAAACTCATGCAGTATTTTGCTCCAATTATAATTGTCTTTTAAGGCAAGATCTCTGGGGTATTCACTAGAAATCATAGCTCACCATCATAACTCACCATCATAACTCACCATCATAACTCACCATCATAGTTCATCATCATGGCTCATCATCATAGCTCATCATCATAACTCATCATCATAACTCATCATAATAGCTCATCATCATAGCTCATCATCATAGATCACCACCATAACTCACCATCATAGCTCACCACCATAACTCATCATCATAGCTCATCATCATGGCTCATCATCATAGCTCATCATCATAACTCACCACCATAACTCACCATCATACCTCACCACCATAACTCACCATCATACCTCACCATCATACCTCACCTTCTCCAGTTGACTCCATTCTTGAGGCCACATTCACTGTGTCACCGAAGAGACAGTAACGAGGCATTGTGTGTCCAACCACACCTGCAGTAGAAATAAACAACAACACCACGTGACAGGAATAAAATCAAGTACTATGTTCATCATCATCCTCCCTTGAATCGCAGTTTAACAGGGTCTGGATACGAATAGACAGCCTCAAATACTCTCTGTCCTACATCACACCACCAGCCAATCCCCTATTTAGAACTACTATTCCATTCGTTTAAATTTTTGTAGCAATTTCTGGAGCCTAGGCGATCACCAACCGAATGCCCTTTCTGACGTTGGTATAATCAAGTACTATATTAATAAAGCAAAATAAATTTGAGTTCTGAAATATTTATGATGATATAAAGCTCTTTGCAGCTTTATCGTACGGCATTGATCTTAACTTATTCTACAGGTATAAAATAAATATATTTGCAAATATTAGGAAAGTATTACACGCTCAAATAACTAACATTTTTATGCTGATTTCTCATCCAAAGACGCGAAAGTCAGATATATATATATTTGCATTAGTAAAGCCTTTAACCATAACAAAAGTTTCACGCGGATGGATCTCAGAGTTTGCTTTTTCTCTCCAGGAAGAGCACTCCATAGATCACCAAGTTTATCCCTTCGCAGTAGATACGCCTTATGTAGCCTATAGTTTGAGTAAAAATGACCCTTGAGGCAGTTTCCCATTGCCTTTTTCAGTCCATGTCTCATTGCCTCTTACGACAGACGAAGTTAATATAGGTCTATTTTTCACTGTCTCGATCCCGAAATTGATCAAACATAATTACAGTACATGATAGAAAGATGGAAGAGACGCAGAGTAGTTCTCAATAACTTAAAGTAAGTTCCATTTAAAATTTCGAAAATTCATGACTATTTCATGAAGTATGCATATATGTGAAGTGGTACTTTACAAATCTGAAAATTATTAGTTGAAATCACTCGTTATCATTTGATACAGAAAGAGAGAAGGAAATCAGTAGAGAGAATTTATTAATTACTCAAAATATCACTTACCAGCTGCACAGGGTCCTGTATGGATGCCAATCCTGACTCTGAGGATTTCCTCCGGTTTATGACGAATCTTGAATACGGACGCCTCCTGGAGTAGATCCAGTGCCATGTTGCATATCTCCATGATATGTCTGCCATCATTCTGCACAGGCAGTCCACTTACCACCATGTAAGCGTCTCCTATCGTCTCCACCTTGTTAGTCCAAAGAAAAAGTATATATTTTATGTTTACGAGCCTTAAAAACGACTTAGTGAATACGGTGCATTATTGTTGCGAAATAACATTGATTATGATTATAAATAATACATATTTGTTATCAAAAGTACATACACTAGACACCAATTTAAGCGCAATCTAATGCTTTGTTTGAGACAACAAATTACACAATTTTTGCAAGAAAACTAGTTAATTAATAAAATATTTTAATAGGCCTATATTCATCGGCATATCTACTTTTGTTAGAGCAATGGATATAACTTAGCTTAATTTCACTAGTCCGGATATACAATCTACGGAAATACCGAGAGAACCATATACGAGAGAAACAGTGGAGGGAACCTTATATACGTCATGTTTTGAGATTGTGTTGTCGAAAGTCCCGTAGAGATCATTGAGTAGATCAATGACTTCCATCGGAGTCGATTGTGACGAGAGGTCCGTGAAACCTTTGATGTCGGAGAAGTAGATGGAAACACTGGAAAACATCTCGGGTGGCACTGTGTTACCCAGCTTCAGCTGCTCGGCTACGCTTCTAAAAAATAAAAAATACACAAGTAATTTATTACTTAATATTACAAATATATACAAATAATATTAATATTACAAATATATAGATAGCACCATAATATTGTTATGTTTTATTGCGTTCATTCGGCTTATCAAGTAAAACTGGAGGCGATTCACGTTTCAAAAAATTTGTTATAAATAGATACTGTATTAGAAACCTGCAGCAAGACGCTAATTCAACATCTGTCACCGACATCTGTCTTGAGTTGATCATAATCAACAGAGTATCATTCATGAGAAATCTCAAGTTGTTTTCTATATCTATTGCACCTTAGATATTAAAAAAGAATTATTATTGTGAACTGGAAATTCAGTCAGTCAAGTCTGACTGCTGCTTGATGCACCGGTACACATGAAGTTTTGAATATAATCCTTTTATTTGGTTTTATGATCTTGATGGTCCACCCATATACGATAAAAAAGTAAAAACCTGCATAAGACAACGGAATCCAGCGAGCGGCGCCAATATTTGATGTCTTCACAATATTTATCCGTAACAGCACAAATAAATGTGCGAAAAATGTAGGCATGAGGAATTTCGTTTTTATTTGCTTATTGTCGTATTTATTCTGTCTCTTTGTATGTGCTTTGTGTATATTTTGATTCAGTTGCAAATAAGTGATCATGGTTCTCTCTGCTGCAAGCAGTAAGGAATATTAACAAACTTTTGCACTTGGTTTATAATATTCGTTGATAAAAGTGCAGTAAAACTCAGCATACATATGGCACAATGTTAACCTAATTAAATACGTATAAAAATTATGTACATCTATTACTGACTGTATATTGGCTAATAATGATCCTAAAATTTTGGAGAGAGTTGGTACAGATAGACAATTTGACTAATAAGTATTGAAAAATAGGAAGAAGAGATGGAAAGGACACAATCTAAGGGGGATAAATTTTAAAGAAGCTAATGTTAAGCTAGTGTTAACGTCAGTTTCGTCACTCGAAAGCGATGTCAGTGACGGTCGAGCCTAGGATTTGAACCCTAAACATACTGATCCGCGGTCGAATATTTTACCAACATCACCACTGGCTCCAGCAACGATGTCCAGTGGCGATGTCGGTAAAATAATTTACTAAAAGAGGTCATCGAATGTAGAATGGCAGGAAATAGAAACAGACCGAGATTAGTAATGTTAGATGATTTAAAAATCCTCTAATATGTGGACATGAAGAGCAAAAGGAAGACGGAGCAGAGTGGACGCGCTACATGCCATTTACCTGCCACTAAGAGAGAGAGAGAGAGAGAATTATCTCAATTAGCTAAGTATAAGTATTAATACTAAGTATAAGTACTAATACCCTCGTGTTGTGCTCGGGTGTGGGTGGACCAATACATAATAGGGCAACCGCAAACAATCTGCCGCGTGTACGTAAGAGGCGACTAAAGCAGGAGCTGAGGTTGGCAAGAGGGGACCCACCTCACCAGAAATATTTTTCCCCAGGATTAATTGGTAATTAATTTACCTAACTGAGGAAGGCAACGGGAAATCATCTCATAAGCCATATTTTTCCCAAGCTATAGGCTACATAGGTATTGATAAGGTACAGACTTTGTGAAGGGATTAACTTGTTCATCTAAGGAGTGCCATTTTGGAACGATAAAACAGACTTTGAGTATGAATATGTACCTTGTACCAGCCACTTGGCAGTGCACTGAAGAAAAAGAAGTACTAATAGAGTTACATCATTTGAATCTGCATTAAACCGAAGCAGTAACTAATTTTGACTCACTCTAGTGTTCATCAAAATTGGCAGGTTTAAGGTACATTATCCTACTTATGTTGCTTTCATGCTACCTAAGGAGCACTCTATCCATAAACAAGTTATTAAAAAACCTTCACAAACGGCTATGCCTTATCTGCACCATAATGTAGCCTTTAGCTGGAGAAAAGCATATCTTCTGAGGTTGTTTCTAGTTACCTTCTTTACTTCGTGTTCAGTCACTTCTTACGACACATACAGTTTACGATTGGTCTATTCAGCAGCGTCAGGGGCACAATACGGGATCATTAACTAAATATAAATTATAAATCCTCTCTAAAGCTGGACTTGAATTTTATTTAGTTTAGTTACTGTAAACTAAATATGACTATTTATAGTAAAAGATTGAATAAAGAGGCCTATTAACTGGTAGAGTGGCGTGCTTGATTAAGAAAGGTCCCAACAGTGCTAAAACTGGCTCTAAAGCAATTAATTATAATTATTTTTGACCTGAAAATACAGTGTATTCATATGAGTGTTATAGAAATTATGTAAACAATGATAAGTTCACTAACGGTGGTAACATTCTATTTAGTAACATATCAGTTTTCTTTTTCTCATCAACCAGTTCTGACGTTCTTTGCTCTACGATTGATTCCAGATTGTTGGCGTATTTCTCAAGTTTGTCTAACACGTGATTCACAATGTCTATAGTCCTGCAATGTAGAAAAGCCAAATGAATCGGTAAATGAAGGTCAAAATAGTCTTGATCTAACTAGCCTATTTTGTACCGGTTGACAGACGAGTGCATGCCTGCCTGAAAACCCGGAGGCCATAGATTCAGTCCCATCTGGACTGTCTCTAACAATTCCTGGTGGTACGGAAACAGACATTAAACTTAGATTTTCAACTTATATATTTACTTTAAGTCCACATAGCAAACTTATGTAGCATAAATAATCTTCAAGTGAAATCGATCCACATGAATCATATCTTAAATTGCAAACTATATTGCTTATTCCTTAGTAAAGTACATCATCATCATCATCGTCTTCCCCACTTTAACCAGGGGCCCGGATATGAATAGACCTTTAATCCTCTCTGTCACAAACTAATCACAATATGCGCCTACCGTTTCATTCGTTAACATTATTGTCGATATTTCTGGAGCCTAGGCCCTCACCAACAGAATGCCCCTTCTGACGTTGGTTTGGATATAATTATTGTGTCGCCTTTTACGACACATGCAGTACACGGTTAATATGTTCCTCAAGCAAGCCGGACACAACGCGGGTAAGCATATATAAATAAAACTATTAGTGCTACTTTCTATTATCGGTTTCAAAAACTGAATTTATATTTCATTTTCCACTAAAATAAATCTAATTTTATTTTAAAAATTGCATAAAGGGAAAAAGCATACATAAAGCATTTCTACTGCATGGTAATGCACCAGGAAGCTACTTAGCGTTTATATCAAATCTAAATATATATATTATATTTATTTATTTATAGAACATCAGGAAGTCATAATTGATTTATCACATGCAAATGAATATTAATATGGTGAATTTATATCTAAATCACTTGATTAAAAATTTGTAGATTTCAAGTACCTTCCTTTATTTGCCTTTTTCAATCTCTTGGAAATCTCTTGAAAGCTGGGACGATCTTGTGGAGACTCTGACCAACATTGAATAATGAGATTCTTCACATCTACAAGTTCATTTTGTTGATGCGGCATGACAGGTCTGCAGAGGTTAGAGCCTTCCGTGGATGAAGGACCTTCGATGATCTTCTGTACTGTAGCTTTATTCATGTAATATAACGCATCAATCGTTAGTCGTTATTATTTCCCCTCTACATGTGTTATATAATAGAAACTAAGCAATTCGTCAATAATTGACCACTAACAAAGGATTTGAGAAAACAAAATTGTAATGGTCACTGATTGTTTTAGCGCCGTTATTTATCAGATGAAAGAAAGAAAGATCAAGGAATTAATACATTTGAATGCAAATGACTTCTGTTATTCAATTGATTAAAAATGGACATAAATACAAATGTACATACAGTTACGGTAATTTTTATAAAATACAAATAAAAAATACACTTATAATATACATGTATTTGATACATTATTTCATTTCATTCATGAAGAAAACTTAAGAATTTGAAGAATTTATATGTTAGTTTTATAGTCTAATTCAAAATTAAAATAACTATGTGTTCAGCGCAAACCTTTCATATCACTCAGATCGCAGTTTTCCAAAAAGAATGGTGGAGCTCTGTAAGCGATCTCCTGCGCTATGATTGCAAAGCTGTAGACGTCTCCTTTCTGAGTCCCGTAGGCTGGTCTGACGCTCATACGAAGCAGCTCTGGAGCGGTCCACAACATACTGCGGTACCTCTTTAATTCTATCTCCTCACTTTCCTCCATGGGTGTAGATCTATCTTGGCTATTCTGTGCTTCAATTTCTGATGCTACAATTCTGAAGGCCTCTGGCACTGGACATACGATTTTGAGTGACCATCGGTTGTCCACTCTGCACATCATGCTGCTCATATGTCCGTGTGAATTGATGGGTGATTTATGTAAATATATCATACCCTGAAAATAGGCAACATCTAAAATATATGCAAATATTTAAAGTAAAATGTAGAAGAATTGAAAAATACTTAAATTTCTCTCAAAATTGATTCAGTAAATAAAATTATTGCATCTGAAATTATGTGTCTTATAAGTATCGTATTGTAAGATAGTATTATTACTAACCAATTACACAAGAGTAGTACTCGTAGGCCTAATTATAATAATAATAAATGAAGTGTTAGAAAAGAACATATTTAAATGTTTCAACATCCGTCCTCTTATATGATGACTGTTCATATGTATCGATTGGAACTGCTGCAGTCGTCTGCATTAGTAAAAAACGATTCACTTAAAAAGTAGTTAGAATATTACAATATTGATAGGGGATTGAAGTCTAAATGATTTTAAATTTCTAATCCATGAAAGAAAAGTTACAAGCTTTGTTGCACATAGTGAATGCTTCTATTAAAATGATAAGTTCCTGTTTATTGAAATAAAGTGCATAAGTTGCATCCTCAATTTTAAAGTCATCAATATTACTTCAGTAGCATACAGTAATTGTTTTACAGTACATAATATTAAAAACTGCTCGTTCTGAGCAACTAATATATTGCCTATTTTCAGACTCATTAGTATTTGTATTCCTTTCCGAAAAACTACACGTAATTGCCTACCTTTATTTCGCTTAGTTGCGCACATATATGGTACAAGGCAATTGTTTACAGTTTCCTTTATAGAGTCAGCAGTGAACTTGCAGCTGGAGAGTATTTAAGTATAACCTTCCAACATGCTGGTATTTTATCCAAACCTGCCGGCATTCGGTCTTCTAAGGTGATCGTATATTTAAGTACAAACTAGGCCCAAGGAGGTATACGACTAACGACGAAGTTAAACAACCAAAGAAGTAACTTCGCTTCATTTAAAACGCGCACGCTATACAAAATGAGCTAAGCTCCACTCTATTATTTCCATTTTATGTTGGTAACTTTTATGACGTTAGTAGATGTGTACTTGAATTAATCAAATAAGAATTAGTTAAAAAGTACATGAATAGTACTATTCAACAAATTCTAATTTTATAATTTTAGTATGCTTATGGATTGAAAAGTTACCTCTCAGCCGTTTTCATCCATTGTGGTGTTTAAAATCAAAATCCATCCATAAACCCGACGCTAATCATTAGTGAATGAAATACTAACGTTAACGAGGTCCTGCATCAGAGCTCCTCTGAAGAACAAGTCTAGCGCTACGTCGTCATCCTTCAGCACCTCCTGCGTAAAACATAGGCCATAGAAAAATAAAAATCTGAAACTTAACTTCCTGATTTACTTCGATCTAATTCGTAAAGTTTTATTTATGAAAATCCTGACTCGATTCTAGATCGAAGCAAATCAGGAAGTTAAATTTCAGATTTTCATTTATCAACCTAGACCATAATTTGTAATATTGGGTCATCACATTGTTAAACGATAGAGGGTGTTCGTCTTATTTCTCTAGCCCATTACAGCAGGACTCTTTCTTCAACTTTGCATTATCATGATATAGTTTCAAGCGCTTTAATTAAGAACATACAAATATTTTAAAAGAAAACTAAAGTTGCTATACTTAAAACGTAGGCCTGTAATTGACAACTTCGCAACGAGAGTAATTAAAGATTAAAGACAATTTCTATAAGCGTCTAAATGCGGGAACTATTGATGAAATTAATTGTAAAATCAATAATGAAAATATCACAAGAATAATGAGATGAATTTTCAAATTCGCTTCTGCTATTCGATAGACTAATATAGACTTTTCCAAACTTTTTTGCAGATAGCAAGCCATAAACAACATAGAAAATAAAGTGAATCGGGAATCGACATAGACGAGCTACTTATTAAATTTAGGATGCTTTGTTAATTATAAATGTTTTCACAGCTTCATGTATGCTGATGATTTAATTTTGATTAGTGCATCGGTTACTGACTTACAGCTTATGTTTGATATATGTGATAATGTTTTCAATGAGTTAGATTTGCCAATAAATGTGTCAAAATGTATTTGTATAAGAAGAGGTCCAAGGTGTAGCTATTCAAGCTCACCTTTAAGTATTCAAGGAGTTGCAATTAATTGGGTGGAATCTATTAAAAACTTAGGAGTCACTATTTGTAAGGCAAAAAATGTTAAATGCCAATGGGAAGAATCAAAGGGGAAATTTTTAGAGCTGATAACACCATTTTAGGAAGGCTGGGAACAAAAGCATCTGAAGATGTCATTCAAAATTTGTAAACTGATTGATAGTAATGGTGTATCAGCATTGCTTTATGGCACTGCTGCTGCCACCTTGCGAGATTCAGACTTAACGAGTATGAGAGCATATGATATAGTATCTTTTCGAAGATCTTTCATACGACTGACAAGGAAGTAATTATGTGGTGTCAATATTATTTTGGTTTTTGGCCTTTGAGTATCTTATATGAATGCCATAGATATAATTTTTTAAACAAATTAGTATTGGATGCCAAAATTATTAAAGGGATCGAATTAGATCATCCAGATTATTTATAATTTGAAAGTTTACAAAGGAAATATAACATTTCGTTTGTTGATTCTGTTGCTAAAGTGCGATTAAAATTTTGGATCTACGTTGACAAAATGCTACATATTGAATATTCTAATGAATAATTGAGTTGATTTGATTCTGTTTGTCACTTGTAAACTACTAGGTTTGCATTGCTTAGCTGTACTTGTATGCAAAGTGTCGTTTCTTTTCGTTTATTTTTCTTTCTTTTTTCAATATCTTTTTTCGAAACTACCATGTATTGGTGAAAATAAAGTCTATACTAAATTCACTCACCTTTCATTTGTTTAGCACGAATATTTAGTTTAATTCAATTATATAAACCACCGCTGCTCTAAATATTACCAACAGGTTTTTATCTTCTGTAAAATAACGGATTCGTAAATTTTGCAATAGGCCTATATATACAAATATAAGCACAGAACATAGGCATTTACGACAAAAGCTCGAATTTATTAAGTCTTAGTGTCTTTTACTATATATTGACACAGACATACTTACTAATTATTACATTTTCTTCCATTTCCTGAAATCGTTCATGTATTGACAAATTATTGGAAATTTAGTGAGTCGAACACTACGTTTAGTCTATGTCTTAAACAATTATGACGTTCTTTTCTGCTCTCCTTTTTCAATGGCAAATTGTAACAACTCAAAAGTGACAAGCCCTTCGTCATTACTATCATCATCATCATCATCATCCCTTAAATCCCAGTTTAACCAGGGTCGGGATACGAATGGACTTTCTCCAGTCAAGTTTATTCGTTTAAATTTTTGTAGCAATTTCAAGAGCCCAGGCGCTCACCAACCTAATGCCCTTTCTGACGTAAATTATTCTTACTATTAATTAAATTAAATTAATACTTTGTCATTACTATATCACTTGAATTTAGTGGAGTACATATTCTATCTGTTGGCAATAACCTGTAGAATAAAGTGAAAGTGAAATGATAAAATATAATGCAAAAATTAAATTTTTATTTTAGAGATTTAGAAGGAGGCGGATATGTTGAGGCATAAAGTGCTTGCTAAGCAGAAATCCCACCTGAAGTGTTCCACGCTTACAGCGCTGCAGGACGAGACAAATGTGGTCAGGTTCTACACAGGCTCCTATGAACGTTTGTATGTTGTCGTGATTCAGCTCCTTCAGCTACACAAAAAATTAATATAACATTTCGTTGATTAGATAAAGCTAACAACTTCCGCACTAACTAATAAATGCGGAAGTGCTAACAGTGCTTATAATACTTACATGTTTAAGTAGTGATTATTCATTATAGAATTCTAATAACGCTTCATTTTTTCTTTGTGCGTTTGTGTCTCATATTATGTGCGTGCTGTATTTGTATGCTTTCTGTGGGCCTTGCTACCTAAATTTTAATTATAAATAGACAAAATAAATACTTACCCGTATTCTTGGTTGCTTAATAAAAGACCAACCGTGGACCTCGCGTGTAGTAAAAGGCGATAAAACACTATGGTCCAAACTAATCAGAAGGGCATTCGGTTGGTGAGCTCATACGCTAAAGAAATAGCCACAATATTTTCTAAAATGTAGATGAATGTAAAAGCTTAACTTGCTATGCAGTAAGATGGATATGAAATGAAGGATATGAAAACAGAGAATTGATTGTAGGCTGTAGAATATGGGATAGAATAGAAGATTTAAGGGAATATGGCGAAGAAGATTTAATTATTTTATTACTTATTTATTCAGAAGTAAACGGATATTGAAATATTAAATTCTGATTCTAAACAATTTAATTTTTTCATAACGATAATGAATTTAGCATGGTATAAATATAAAATCAAAACGCTTAAATTATGACAAAAATTAGTCGTATTACGTATATCATAAATGTTATCAACAACAAAAACAACAGAATTAGAGTGCTACTGTCGTCAGTGACAACATTGAGCACTGTGGTACCCAATCAATCCGATGAGAAGAGTGTGGGGTCCAAAAACGGTGCGATCCAAAATCCAGGAGTTCGGTCCTAGGAAGGGTACTAGTGGAATGGAGGTTTACGTGTTGGTCTCAGTTTATCGTGTTAGCTTTTCATAGAACTTTACAGTTCCTCTGACCCTAGGCTTCATAGTCAATTCAACGGTCAGAATTACTAAAAATGTTCCGATCATCTACAGTTTAATGTTACATTAAACACTCAGTACTTGATTGCAACTCATATCGTATTATTACCGACTTTGCCACCGGCTGGAGCCAGTGGCGAAGTAGGTAAGACACTCGACCGCGGATCAGTATGTGCGGGGTTCAAATCCTGGGCTCGCCCGTCACTGACGTCGCTTTCGAGTGAGGAAACTGACGTTAACCTTAACTTTACCAGCTTAGCTTTTTTTATTTGTGATTACAAACATTGCTGAGTAAAATGAGATCAGGACGAGTGAGGTGCACTGAGTGAAGAGATATCTGAGAGACAAGTACAGTCGCTCCCTTGTATACAGCCAGCATCTCTCCTAGCTGACATTCATCACCTGTCAATCTACTCCCAACTGATAGTCGAGAACCTAAAGAACTGCCTTTTGTAATCTGCACAGTATGTAAATCAAGTAATCTGCAATTTCTAAATGGGTCGCCTTTACCCTGATACAAGAGCCTCTTTTGCAGACTAATTGGAGAGGATATTTCTCCAATGTTTTATTTTAAATATAAATATATTGGTACTGGTAGAGTGTTTACCTAGCCGTTTGAAAATCAAGTTGTCCCCGTTAAGAACTTGATTGACAGTTAAAAGTTAATGTTATCATTTTAATCCTGTTCAAGTGCTTATTTTTGGTTCTTTAAGTTGACTGATGACTGTAGCTTTACTTACAGCGCATTTAAATTTACGTGGCGTAAGGAAAATTTAACATGAAATATTTGTTACCAGCATTAGGCTACAGAGGTTACATTTATCAATTTTAATTTTGCTGATTTATATATTTGAGAAAAATGTTGATTTTAAGTAGGAAATATTTACGTGCGAGAGTCCACAATTCAAAAACATGATCTCGGAGAACCTCTGGGTCAGGTAAAGGTCAGTAATTAAGAGCATTGGTATTTAGTTTTGACATAAAATAAGCTGCCATTAGCGTCGCATGGGTCAAATATTCTCAAATCAGTAGGGATTTTATCTTCAGCTCACATTAAATAGATATGCACAGTTTTAATGCTAAATAATATAAATGCAAGGAAACTTCGAAAGTTACCCTACTAGCGTTAACTGTAGTGAAGTTTAAATCAGAGAACGATATCTTCCAAGCCATCTGCTGAACTTTTAGTTCCGATCTTCTTAATCTGTAAATACAAGGCTAGTGATAACGAGTGCTTGTAACAGAGAGAGAGAGAGAGTGAGAGAGTGAGAGAGTGAGACAGACAGGGAGAATGAGAGAGAGACAGAGAGAGAGAGAGAGAAGAGAGGGAGAGAGAGAGAGAGGAGAGGAAGAAAGAGATAGAGAACAAACTTACTATATATATCTCTCTCACTCTCACTAAATCTGCTAAGCTCATTTGTTCTCTTTGTTTACTAAAATGCGAGATAGAAACTTGAAAGAAAAGTTGAGATTTGAATGAACATTTAAGATTTGAAATGAAGGGGAGAAGGAGATAATAAATACTGAAACTTAAAAATATCTTGAACTTATAGTTTAACGTCGGCTTAAAATCTCAAGAGATACCATAAGAAACGGTCTGATTGGGATTCGACATACATATTGTCTACTGCATATGAGGCCAGCGTGTTATCAAATCAGGCATGCAATCGGTATAGGAATTTATAAAAAAGTACACTCACTGAAGTAGTTCAGCATTGGATACATCTCGCATTCCTATTTTGTGGAAAAATTTAAATTCTTAATCAAATTCCTCGTTTCTAATGACATTTTATCATCTTTGTAGTCAAGCATAGGCATACAATTTTCTATGCTCGTCTCGTACTACATTTGGCACAATGCAATTGTTTACAGTGTTTGCTTAAATGGTTGTTGTTGTTTTTGCTGTAGCTTAGCTATTCCCCACCTCAATGATCTCATTCAAATACTTTTATTCAAGATTGTTTGCAATTTGATAGCTCAATTGCAGAGAGTGTGGATTTTTGGAGAGTTTATCAAAAGACATGAGCACTTGGTCTTTCAAGGTGATCGCACATTCAAATACTAACCGAGCCCAGCTTTGCTTAACTTCCTTTAGAACACCATAATTCTAGGGAATTTCACTAAAACTTCTCAGTACAAGATCTTCACAAGTGGCCACCTTTTCAAGTACTAACCGGGTTCGATCACATTTAGCTTTGTTTATGACGCTCACGCTTTAATCAAAACTTTAAAAATCCTGCCCCAAGTACTTCCGAACTCTCTGGGACACACTTGAGTCTTGTTTAACAAATGTATTGGTTTTTATTACCTAACGATGAAGAAGAGAGCTGATAGGCCGAGGAGACACAGACACACTCCAGCCGTCCCCGATATGATCTCTATTAAACCTCCTATGCGTATAAATCAAGAAAGGTTACTCGAATGAAAATTCTAGTAACCCGTGTAAAAGATAAGCACAAATATTTTAAGATGCCTAAAATCACATCAAAATAATTCCACTATATCGTCAGTGGCGGATTCAGACGAGGGAAGGTAGGGGTCAGGCCCTCCCTCATAGGCCCGCCGCTAAAATAGTTTTCATTTTAACATAGCTATTTGTATGTCAACATGTGTATAAAAGTAAAAAAGGCATAAGTAAAAATTTTAATGCTGTCCTAGAGAAGGCGTAAGCTTCTAGTGCAGGTGTTCTTAAAATGTGGGTCGCGACCCGAAAGTTGGTCGCGAGGATGGTCTCGATGGGTCGTCCAGGATCTCCAAAAAAATTTATAGAAACATAAAACCTTACATTAATCTTAATGTTTGACAGTAAACTTTTTCCGGAAAACAGTAATATATATTATACCTTTCAATTAATTCCGTAAATCATATGCTAGCCTTCTATTAAACAATTTAATAAAATGGTAAGAATGAGACTAGTAAATAGAAATTTCTGAAATGTCTGATTTACAAACTTGTGCTAAACTGTAGGCCTATGGTATGGTTCGCCGGTTTCATTTTTTTGAGTGGGTCGCCATGCTATAAATGTAAGAACCTCTCTTCTAGTGAAACAATGTGGAGATTATCCATGCAAATGTCGAGCCTTTTTTTATAAATTCCTGAATCTGGGCCTGTATATCGTCCACATTAATTGGAGAGATTACTTTAGATAAACGATTATCTTCATAGCTTTGGATTAGTTTGATAGCCAAAGAGATAAAATAGATTTGATTCTCAAAAGAAAGATACAGGTTGATTTTTTTTCAAAGTGTAGATAATTCTTAAACTACCTATGTCTAATTTATATATCCAAACTTAAGCCTACTAATTTTACAGACACTTTTATATAATTAAATTCCTTCAAGCATAACAAAATATCATATTAAAGCTAAATGATTCTTTATATTCTTCATTTTATATATTCTAGTATTCTACATATTTTTGTACGCTGAGTAAATAGATTAAACTATGTTTGGAACTTTAATTTATAAAGTTTACTAAGGGAACTAAATTATACAAATTTAATGAAAATATGAAAAGAACATTAATATTTTTATGTAATAGATCTATTTTATAAAAAATATTGTTACCATTACTGATACAAAGCTCCCCACGGAATCCGCATTTTGGATATGCAGGTGGAGGAAACGTTTTGCCTCCTCCCCAAGTCGTATTCGGTTTCAGTATTTCAATACTCTGCAAATATCATTTATCATATCATCACTGTTACGCAGTGTCAGAAATATACAAACTACAAACCTAATGCTTAAAAATCACTCTAAGCTGATTATATGTCTGCAAAAACATCTTTAAACTTGATAATTTAAAAAAATTAACATGACATGAAATTACCAATTTATAAATAATTTTTAAAACACAAGGTCAGTCAATAAATTTTGCAGCTTAATTTATCTCAATAAAGCATCGATCATGATTACACGATATAATTGAACTAGTCTGGAAGCAAAGAATAAACATTACCTACCCAAAATAATTGGGTAAAAACGGACTCATCTTGTGACTCAATCATTTCATTTTTATAAAAATGTTTGCTCACCGCATTGTGTGTCACGTCGATGTTAATATACTTGACAAATCTGTTATCATGTTCACCATAAGCCCAAAGAGTCATTTCAACAAGTCTATCTGCATTGGAGTTCATCTGAAATTTTCCAGTCTTACCTGTTGAATATAATGAAAGTAAAACTTTACGATTATTTGCAACCATTGTGCTTCAAACAATGGCCTAACACGAAAGAAAGATCGATAAGTTTAAATCGGTATCGCTGGTTTGTCAACGTGGATAGGGTATTTAGAGGCACGAAATTTTATGAGTGGCTGACACATATTGTAAGTCAATCCACAGCTATACATGTATATGTCTCTCTCTTCAGTGCACTGTCAAGTGGCAGGTTCAAGGTATATCTTCATACTCAAAGTCTGCTTTCGCGCTCCATAAGAGCACTCCTTAGATCAACAAGTTAATGGATCCCTTCACAAAGTCAATGCCTTATCCATACCTTATGTAGCCTATAGCTTGGGAAATATTATGGTTTCTGAAGTGGTTTCCCGTTGCCTTCCTGAGTTAGATGCATTAGTTACCATTTATTTCTATGGGAAAATATTTCATGGTGAGGTGGTTTCCGCTAGCCATCCTAAGCTCCTGCCTTAGTCGCCTCTTACGTATACGCAGCAGATTGTTTGCGGTTGCCCTATTCTGCAGTGGTCCAACCACACCCGTGTACAACACGAGAATGTACAACATGTACATGTATATATAGTTAAATTATATACAACTGAATTTTAATCTATGCGTACTTCAAAGGCAAACCACTATATTCTAATTTATAAAAATCTCGTTAATAATTAACTAAACACTCAGGCTCATTGTATAGTAAAGAATAATTCGAATATAAATAAAAAAATTAATAATAAATGCTATAGCTTGAACTAACCGGTAAAGTTGATTCCTTTCGATGCTTCAAGCACATTCTTCCCTTCGAATATAGTTAAATTCACATCCTCACGGCTCAATCTGTCAACCGACATTGCGTAGAGGTATGTTAGATCATAGAGATACAGAGCATAGAAATCAGGCTGAAAGAAAATGAACAATTTTCTTTACATCTTTGCTGAGTCATAGCTTATAAGACTGATTGACTTTAAACCTTTGTTGTGAAAAACTGTGCAATGTTTGATTAGAATAGTGAAATCGTATCGACCACACTATATCTCTTTCGCTAGGTCCTTGCTTTCTGTCTTTTAATTAGATGATTTGGTTGTTATGGCATTTTTGGAAGTTTCTACATATAGATTTCGAAGATCCTAATCACACCTTAAACTACGCAGTAGCGGGGGAATCGCATGAACACGCCAATTCCTTTAGAATTAGGCTTAACAGTGAAAATTGAGTTTAACTTTAAAGTCAAAGTTAAAGCCAAGTTTAACGCCATGGGACTATGTTGACATAGTTACAGCTGATCAATTGGATATACCAATATTCCATAACGCAAATTCCGACACAGCAATTTTTGCCTATTTATACCAGTAATGTAGACATCGCTATTTCAAAACAGGATTCTCCAAAATAATAGTGTCTCCAAAATAGTCCTTATGCAAATTGAAATTAAACAAAATAGTATACTGATTGACCTACCTTTCCTGGCGGATTAATGAGTTCATTCCATGGAGGTTCGTCATTTTCCTGCAAAACCTGAGACAAAAAGTCTGCTGTTGAATTGACAGTTGTTTCATCTGCATAAGTTATCTGAAATTAGTTTGTTAAAGCGTTTACATTTGGCAAATAAATTCTTTACTAATTGAAATACTAATGATGCAAAGTTCATTTATTTAGACATAACTGCGAATCGTAGTTGTGGATAAAGTGCTGAATGAAAGTATAAACATTATCAGCAAGATAAGTGATTAGTGTATATTGCACGTATGTTGGTAGGATTGAGTCTATTAGCCTATTTAGTTTATATATTCACATTTTTATTCTATGATGCGTTTTTCTTGTGTGCTTGTGTTTTATGTGTAGGTTGTTTTGCATGAACTAAGTTAGTAAATGAAATGAAAAAGTCAATGCTCACACAACTTCGAAATTAAGATATACCTTTGCCACTCGCTGTCAATCATGCAGTTAATATCTACACAAGTAACTAATTGTGATCTCGTAGCTCTCTACGGAGACCTGAATCATTGACAAAAGTTTTGTTGTATATCATTTTTCTCTCTTTCCACACTGTGTTTTTTATAACTGATACCCTATGATATGATACTATAATATATGATATGATATGATACATTATTTTTACAATAAAGTTGTAAGGAGTTGACCGATGTTCTTGAAATTTACAATACTTGACTAGCAGCCAATTCTACCAAACATATTGAAATTGTGTTTGAATATCTTTAATAATGTGAAAGTTATAGCTTTGCGAATAGGAGTGGGGTCAGCTAAGAAATTTCCAGTACAGGATTACGGGCGTGTTACATGCAGATTAAAATTATCTCTATAAAAATAATAGCGAACATGTAACATAAAATTTCTGCTAATGCCATTTTGAAGAGCAATCATTTCTTTTCAAAGCGGCGTAAGATACGTGCCAATATGTTCTTAATTGCCAAAGTTATTGAACTTTTACTACATGCATTGCATGAAGAGAATTAGCAGTGGCTGCGCTCGCATCGTCTCACGGCAGCTGAGCTCTCGCCTTGCACACGTAGGCCTAATGCATGCATTAAAAGTTCAATAACTTTGTCTATTAAGAACATATCAGCTCGTGTTTTACGTCGTTTTGAAAAGAAATGATTGCTCTTCAAAATGGCATTAGCAGAAATTTTATGTGACGTGTTTGCAATTATTTTTAGAGTGATAATTTTATTCTGCATATAACATTCCCGTAATACTGTACTGGAAATTTCTTATCTGACCCCACTCCTATTCTCTAAGCTATAACTTTCACGTTTTTAAAGATATTCAAACGAAATGTCGCTATATTTGGTATAATTGGCTGTTGGTCAAGTACTGTAAATTTCAAGAACATCCTTCAGCTCTTTACGACTTTATTGTAAAAATAATGAGGGATATCAGTTATAAAAGACACGGTGTATAATACTTAGATTCACCGTCTTTAATATTTTTGATATCTTACCTTTCAATCAGAATCTCTTAGATATTATTTGATAATTGTAATAGAGATAAAATAAGTAATATCTCATGTATATCTTTAAATGATTAGTGATATATTTTAAAATAACGCTAAATACATGTTACTATAGTGCATTATGCATTATAAAATTAAAAAGTATTATTTTTATAATCTTTGATTTGATAGTTGTATATTGGTTGATTTTGTTATCTCAAACAATATTAACAGATAACGCCAGTCACGACACGATACGTCACAACACGTCTGCATAGATACACATATTTCAACGCTCAGAGTCTGGTATGGCAAAGTCCAAAGCAGACCTGTTTAAATGCAAAGAAAGCTTTTCGGCGGTATTCAAAATCAACTCCAGGTTTGTAGAGCTCAGGAATGAAATGTTGCACTGTGTCTGAGGATTGAGACAGAGTGAAGAAAGCGTAATCTCCCTCCATCATGCCGAGATCTTGTGCTATGAACAAGAGCTGAGTCATCACTGTAACGTTGTCGTGACAAATCACCACAACTGTTGACAAGCGAAAGAGCAATGAAACATCAAGTTTGATTTAAAAGAGAAGTTGTTATCTCACTTCTGTTAAACTAACTATCGGTATCCGTAGCACGGTCAACGCGAACGATAGTTTTTTTCTCTTCTCTTAATAATATATACATGTATATATATATATATATATATATATATACATGTATATATTATTAAGTCTCTTCTCTTAATAATATATACATGTATAAATATATATATATATATATATATATATATATATACATGTATATATTATTAAGAGAAGAGAAAAACTATCGCTCGCATATACAGTATCTATCTATCTATCTATCTATCTATCTATCTATCTATATATATATATATATATATATATATATATATATATATATATATATATAATATATACCTGGAGCCAGTGGCGATGTCAGTAAGATATTCTACCGCGGATCAGTATGTGCGGAGTTCAAATCCTGGACTCGCCCGTCACTGACATTGTTTTCGGATGAGGAAACTGATATCTACATGCATATATCAGACCTACTATCTTTCACACTTCCACCGGAGTGAATGGAATCCCGGTGGTAGTGCGGAAGATAGTTAGTCTGAGAGCGGTAAAGTGATTGAGGTGCTTGTTTGAAAAGATGTTATGTGGGGACAGGATGCCAGAAGAATGGAGGTTGAGTTGTTTAGTGCCGATATTTAAGGGAAAAGGGGACATTCACGAGGAGCCATTCAATGAAGGTATGAGAGAGAGTAGTGGAGAGTAGGTTGAGAGGTTCAACAAGCATTGAGGGCAACCAGTTTGGGTTTATGTCCGGAAGGTCGACAACAATGCCGATCTTTATGTTGAGGCAATTGATAGGGAAGAAAAGGGGAGAGAGGAAGAAGATACAGATGGTATTTGTGGATCAAGAAAAGGCTTATGATAAGGTTGCGAGAGAACTGGTGTGGGAAGTTTTGAAGAAGAGGAAAGTGAACAGGAGGTATGTGGAGTTAATCAAAAATATGTACAGCAGGGTGAGGACTAGTGTGAGAGTGGAGAGTGGACAATCTGAGAATTTCAAAGTGAAGATCGGGGTACATCAAGTATCAGCCCTAAGTCCATATTTGTTTATATTGATTATGCATGAGTTGCTTAAGGGAGTTATTAAGGAGGCTCCATGGTGCATGATATTTGCAGATGATCTGGTGATATAGTAGGAGACATTGTGGAGAAAGTTAGCGAGATGTTGGAAAACGCGAGAGGGACATTGGAAAATAAAGGACTGAGGGTAAATAAGTAAAAATGGAGCATTGTGAGAGCAGATCGAAGGGTGAGACGATAAACGGTGATAGAGTAATACATGTAAGTCAGGGT
>CAJHZI010000448.1:1292500-1340000 GCA_905160935.1 Enchytraeus crypticus | reverse complement strand
AAACTCCCCATCATCCTCTATTATAGACCCCAAATACTTAAAGTCTATCACCTTCCTTAGCTATACCCCCTGGCATATTACTCCATCTCCGTTGGTCATCTCACCCTTCCATCTACATGTACTCTCCAAATAATCCACTTTTTCGGTATTCATCCTCAATCCTTTACTTTCCAATGCCTCTCTCATGTTTTCCAAAATAGAGAATCTGTATCAATAGTAATAGAAACTTCATAACAAACTCGTATATTTAAAACATGGCAATACAATATAAGGGCGTTCAAGGAAGAAACATAATATCAAAAGTTCTTGTGGTCTCTGTGTACTCAGTCGTCTTTCTCTTGTGGTCTCTGTGTACTCAGTCGTCATCGCGTGGTGCTTTGGCGCCTGTTTGTGTAGAGTACGCAAGAGACGTCCCTGACATTTCCTTATGGCGAGGAACCGGACGTTAAATTCTTATTGATTGATTATTAATTGATAGGCTGAAAACCCAGCTGATACTATACTAAACTATAAGAATATTAAAACTGCTTACTGCGTCCACGATTTCGTATTTGTTTTACATAGTAAAACAACTCCTTCGCTGTAGGTAATGACATCATGAAAATGTATTCTTGAAATCCACGAAAGTTTAAGTAAAAGTAGTTAGCAAGGTTTACTGGAGCATATCCGCACCAATACCCACTGATATCCGTAACGAATACGATTCGTTCCCAACCAAAGTAGTTGAAGAGGCCGAGAAAACCGACGTTGAAGATGTTTGTGGTTCCGGAGGTTCTCATGAGCGTTGTGAAGTAAGTCTTGTTTGCCAGGGCGTCATCCATACAGTGAATGGGAAGAAAGGCTACGTCGTATTGACTCGCAAGCTGTGCAATCTGAGAGCAAGCTGTAGCATAAATGAATTAGTGCAACATATTGAAAGCAGAGTGCATCAGTGATAATAAATGCTACTATACAATGTCGTAAATACAATACCAATATATAAAGTCACCACATAATATCGATTTAATACATTGTATGGCTCGATTTATACGATAAAAGATTAATGAAATGAAAATCGTAAGAACTGATGCTCATGACCAGTAAATGTTTCAGTAAATGCAGGGTTACAATCTAGTGCTTGTTCCTTACTAGGATAGTTTAGACAGATGAAATTGGTAAACGCCAGCTTTATCAAGGGCTTGGTAGGCTTTCGATTTGTCTTTGAAACCAGAAAGACTTGGCTTTGGTTTTGCATGACGTGGCTTTGGCTTTAACATTGACTTCGGCTTTGGATGTCAAGGCTTGGTGTTTCTGGCTTTAGCTTTGGTGGCCCTTGCTTTGGCTTTGAAATTTTCAAAGCCAGGAACTTTTTAGTTAATTGAAAATATTCATAATCATCTTTCTTTGAATCCTCGAATGTCCACGAGCTTAAGTCAAATATCTTTGTATTTATAATTAGCTCAAGCCTCAATATTGATTTAGTTCACTTTGATTTTTCTTATAAAAATGGACAATATTTTGCTATTTTTATTTATTTATTTATTTCAGACATTAAATCAATCAATATGCATATTTCGGAAAAATATAAAATAGGACATAGAATTTAACATCCGCTACAAATACAGAGATCAATGGCAGATGTACGTTTTTAATAGCACATCCAATAGAAGTCAGTGAGTTACATGACCTTAGCACCCGATTAGACTAGCTAACTCTTGCGTTATGTCTTACTGTATTGAACGTGGATAAACCTATGTACATGAAAACTTCAGCGATACTGCTGTACTTATGCAAACTAAAATAGAATTTAAAACACTTGTTATAGCAAGATTCCATTCGCTTAAGCATAGGAAATTTGAAATTCTTTAATTCAATAGTAATATTTTTGCTTAGTTCGATGTTATACACACACTGCTGTATACCACAATGCAATGTAGAGAGAGAGAGAGAGAGAGGCCACAGATTTCCTCTGGATAAAGCGCTGAAAAAACATTGTAGGCCTACAGTGGCTAATTTATTATAAATACGTAATTTCAAGCTTAATTTGCGCTTTAATAAATGAATGTACATCGTTTGTATAGATTAATTATTAGATTATATTTGAATTATGATAATAGTTTTCGAAATAGTTAGCTGATTAGTAGAATTGATGAATATTAGCAATAGTGTCGTTGTTTAATATCTCAAGTCTTATTACTTAACTCAATAAGTTAAATTTCGACGTTTTTAGTCAGTATGTGAGTGTGAACATTAGTTGCTTATTGTAGCCAAATTAAGTCCATTAGAGCACATTTAGCCTTTAACTTTACCTATTAACTATCAAAGCTTTAAAATATGGTCTGTACAAGTAATATATAATCTGTACAAATATTTAGAAATTTTAATGCAACAGTATAGGGACATCAGCTAGTGACGCTAAATAATGGCAATTATCTTAACTGAGAATATGTTTATTTCGATTGAAATTCATTAATGAATGCGTCCATATTATGGTTAAATGTAATTAATATCAAAGAGAACTTTAAAATATAATTTAATACAGTATAATGCATTTTATTACAGAGACCCTTCTTAATGTAAACAAAGAGTAACAAGAACGCAATTGTTCCAATTATATCATAATCGCGGGTTAAAGCTAGATTTTAAAAGGCACAGACTTTGGTCTAATGTCATCCTGTTACACTGTAGAGTATCTGTTAACGAAGACGATAGTCAAACAATCGATAGTAGAAACTAGAACCTGTTTTACTAGAATTTAAAATAAGAAGAAATGTCCTAGTTAATAGGGAGTTACTTTGGCTTTTCATTATGAACTTTTGAAGGCAGAACTCCATTGAAGCTCAGGTTCTATAGCATTTAAATATGCAGCAATTGCCCCTGAATAAATATTTAAACCAGGAATATGCGTAATAACGAAATTCCTAGTAAAAACTCTGAGTAGCCCGAACGTGCTTAAATACTACACCTTTATCATCCATCGTACAGTAAAGCATCAATACTTCAACGGTTTCGAAATACCGATAGTCTATAGAATATTTTTGGTTTCATAAAAATTCTCTTTATAGTTTCTTTTGACAAAATCGATCTTACGCGCGTCGTAAGCAAGAGAGACATATCAGAGTATCAGCATGACGTTCGATTTGTTCTTTCAGGTTTCGTCCGGTCCGCTTGTAGCAATGTCCATTGAATAGCACCCAGAACGTGACTTCTAAATGAAATGTCATACAGGCCTTATTCCGCCATTAGGTAGCTTTTAAAAAAATATTACTGAGAAATGAATAATAATTTGGGATTAAGTATTATTTTGGTGGTATCTCTGCCATTGTAAGTGCTTCATTTTATAATGAAACATTGGGTTAAAAATAAAAATGTTGCAATAAAATCACAAATCCTGTTTCAAGAAATTAATTTACTTTTATTGTCATAAGCCTAGGTTTATGCGAGATAATTTTAAACACTATTCATGGTTATCTTAATTTTCATACTGTTCTATCAATTTGAAGATAAATGATATATATTAATATTCTTGTGCAGTACAAATACGCTGTCTGCTCAAGCGTTCGCTAATTAGCATTTTATGGGCTAAGAAATTCATCTAATCACAAATATTATGTCTTTGATGCATCTCTATTTTCTTCGCCTGATTTGGATCTGATTCAGTATTGCTTGATGTTGGCATTGACATGTGCCTACAGTAGCTTTCTATTTCCTGCTGTTGTTATCTTTGCTGCACCTCCTTTCGCCTCGTTTGCCTTGAAAAGAGATGCATGCACTTCTGAAAATAAATCAGGTGTCTTTCTCTGCTTATGCTTTAGGCGACTTTTATATTTCACGTAAGTTTCTCTCTCTCTCTCTCTCTCTCTCTGTCCTAGTGCACCACACACTGGCAGGTCCATGGTATATAACGCCTCCACTCTTCTCTGTCTTCCGCTTTCCACTTCATATCCACACATGAGTGGGTCTTTAAATCATCTGGCGTACCTAATCTCGGCCTGCCTCAGCCTCTATTTCCTTCCATTCTACCTTCTATGACCTCTTTTAATAGACTTCCCCCTTAGAATGTGTACTATCCAACTCTTCTTCCTATTTCTTATTACATTTATTACACGTGAAGTTACTATTGGGTTATTAGCACGTTTTCACGGTTAATCATCAGGAATACATGAACTTAACTAAAGTTAAAAATATATCTAATTTTTATATTAATCAAATACATTGTTGTTGATGCATTAAAGGGTTTACTGGTTGGATGAACGAATGCGTGGCATGCATGCTTAAGCAGAGAGAGGCCATCGGTTCAAATTCAAACTTGTCCTTCTTCGGTAGAATAATTTGTGATACCGAATTAAACGTCAAACTCAACTACAGAGCTTGTAATGAGTTATATATATATTTGTTACAATGCCGACGGAAACAAGGAGCAATAAAGGTATGTATTCGCTCAGTAGACCAGCTAACATACTCCAGTTAAACAGTAATATCACGGATGTTCACCGGATCAGCATTCCATTCATTGTTTATCGAATTGGAATATCTTGCCCACACAAGCTGTGCTGTTAATGGGCTGGCTACTCTTGATGAAAACATATATGATATCACTGATTTCCGTGATAATTTTCCGGCATTTATAATTATCATTATCATTCCGCTTACAAAATGGGCAATAGTCTCACAACAATAGTGCCCAATGACGTATTTAGTTGCGTTTTCATTATGCTTAAAATCGTACGTGCTATACCGTGCAGTAGGATTTGTTTATTTCTTTACGATGTTCGTATTTATTAGGATAGCATCCAACACTGTTACTAATTACGATAACAGAAAGACAATTTCTTTATTTTTTAAAATCACACGCGAGCTGTAAAACAAGGCTATTAACTTATTTCAATTTGCATATTTTATTAAACATATTCAAATTAACAGTAATTAAAATTAATTAACACGGAAATTAAGATATTTGATTAACATAGTCCTCGAGCATTATTATTAATGTCATAATTAGAAAATTCCATTTTACTATAAATGTATGATACTCGGAAAATTACTTAATATTATAAATGTGTCATACTTGGAAAACAGACTGGTCCTAGCAGTACTTTCACTTCTTCGAAGAATATCAGAGCCAATGTTGCGAAGGAAGAGTGCAATGTACTGCAGGAATTGTTTTGATAAAAGTATCTGCGAAAAGTTAAACATAAACAATCATTGTTATCTTTAAATGAATAGAAAATCCATACGTTTCCTTTGTCTAATGAAGTATCCGGTCATATTTATTTTTTCCCTGACTAATCATTCAAGTCCATCAAGCTTTCATTCGTTGCTCTTGAAACGAAAGGTTCAGAAAATTTTAATTTGAGAAATATTGACATTTACTAATAAAGTGCTAACCATTAGTTGATTAATTTTCAATGATTCTCAAATTAAATTCCTCTGAACCGTCAATCCACTAGGTGTTGTATGGACCATGTTTGCAATCCATACGGTAAAGTTTAATCTAATTTTTATTTAGTTTGTTACTATTATTACCAAGCTCTTTCTGTAAAGTACTTTCTTGAAGACGGATTTCTGCCATGACACTGCTAGATAAGTTTAGCTCTTAATAACTTGGCACAAGAGCAGCGGACTGCTGCAGGTTCGACATTACAGATAGGTTGCTGGTAAGTCAGTATTAGAAGATGGTTCAGCGGCATCATCATGAACACCGTGTATTGACGACAAAAGATTATGTTAGACAAGAAATGATGCTGATAGCGCTAGATATATATGTATATATATATATATATATATATATATATATATATATATATATATATATAAAGCGAAAATCATCTTTGACGTGAACTTAATCTTTGTCTTCCTCTTGAGGTAGCGAAACATTCAAGACAACATGATAGATCTATGCTACTTCTATGTTAACCGTCAATTCCTTGCTTGGGTCCAACTCACCTGCAGAAGAAGACTATCAAAAAGTGGGCTGCTGGCACAAAGGGATTCAATAGCTTAAAACCGTGCGTTGCTAGTTTGTTGGAGGATCATATTGTTGTTGAATCAGCAACTTCGTGTTGCTGATTCAACAATTTCCATGAATATCTAAGATGATTTGAAAATTAGAATGCACGACTACCAGTAACGGTGGGATTTGTGAGGCACACGTTGCGTTGGACGACTTGTTAAGTAAGCTTAATAATAATAATAATATTATTATTATTATTATTATTCTTTTTTTTACCCCGGTGTAAAGAACCTGGGGTTTGATAAAAACGATTCGAGCAATACGTGCTGAATCGCCGCCCGGCTACTCGAGGTCATCAATCGGCTTAAAAGAATTGTTGAAGCAGACTGCATTAAATCTTTGCAAAGTCATGGAAAGCCTTTGCAAGAATATTATAATAATATAATAATAAAATAAAAATATAATAATAATAATAATAATATTATTATTATTATTGTTATTATTATTATTATTACTGGCACAAAGTTAGTTACTTATTATTACTATTATAAATTTTTTACTTATTATTACTATTATTATTAATAATATTATTATTATTTGGGTATTTATATTTTATTACTATTATTATTATTAATAATATTATTTTAATAATGAAAATGCCCTGGGCTGTAGAGGGCCCTGGGCTAAAAAATAAGATAAAAAAGACTTTATTTAATTAAAAGTTTGAAAAAAGAAACGATTAAAATAACTCCTCTACACTCTGGGAAGCCGCATTAGCCAAAGTGCCACTGAAACAGACTGCATTGAATCGCTGGAGAGCAATAGACAGTAGCTGCGAAAGAAAAGCTTTTTCTCGTTGATCACCAGTAATGGCGCTGGTCCTCCTGCCTATTATTATTATTATTATTAGTAGTAGTAGTAGTAGAAGTAGTATTACTATTATTAAACACTCAATACCTGATATTATATCCAGCTAGAAGTCCATCTTTCTGCGCCTGTTTGAATGCTAGACTCACGGCTCCTTGGTTGTAATCAGATGTTATCAATCCAACTCTTAATTCATTTTCTCCAAATTGAGTAGCTTCTGACCTTAGTGGTTGTATTATAATAATGATCAGAAATAATAGCATATGGTTCACACACAGTTTTATCATTATTTAGTTTTGCTTAAAATCTTTGCTACTGTAAAGGAGCTGCTGCAAAATAAATAAGTTATAAATGTGTTGCATATTTTAAACTGAAACACATGTAGGCATATATTGTACAATGTGGCTCAAATATCTGATGAAAAGGAATTTTTGGATTGAGCTCGTAGTGTGACCTGTTTGATACTGGAGTAAGGATCATTAGGTGCAGACTCTCATACAAACTGCCTTAGATGACATGCTTTCGAAACAAAATAACTAAAGTCTATCTCAATTTTAAGTCCTTTTACGGTTTTCATATTTGATTTTTTAAAGCATAGTTCTAAGACGAAAAGACTACGTATCATAGCTAAATTTATACAATAAATCAGCTACTTACGATACAGCGATACAATTTACAATTTCAAAATTCTCAAATTCTATACTCTTGAAGTTAAATATTTTTTAATTTGTTGCAAACGGTTTCGAAGATAGTTACAGTACAACTCTCGTGATAAGACCGCGACACAGGTGAGTCTTTCGTTACTCACGCCGTACCACGGCCCGAATCACGCGAGAATCTGGGCGCTGTAACGGCCGGAATCGCGCCTGACGATAGCGCGACAACGGCCAGTTTAACTCGTGAATCACGCGTGAAACTGGTGATTCTGTTGCCATCATTAGATGTAAAATGCGGATCCTCTTTGAAAAAATATTAAATACTGAAAATACATCTAAATGGGATTAGCACACGTTGAACTGTTTATTGTATGGTTTACAACACGGTATCAAATTTGGTACACTTTATATTTGCATATAAGCTAATTTCTTTCTTTTTCGTTTCTTTTTTAGTTTCGTTTTGTTTGTTTGTATGTTTGTATCTGCCATATAATGGCGAATAAAAGAATATATTAGCGCTCACAGTGGGCGTGGCTTCATAACTAAAGTCACACCCTAGTACCATCAAGTCTCTAATAATTCGTCACTTTGGCCCCAGTAGGTCTAGAACTATTAAGTACTCTACCTCATGCTGACAGATTGACTAATAGACTAATAAAATCAGATTTATTATGACAAACTGATATAATTATACATGTATATACTTAACTGCATTATAAATATATGTACGCTTAACGTAAGTCTAGTAAACCAATATTGACAGTACTATTTCGCTTACTGAAATAATTAACAACTTTCTTTACAGTACTAATAGCATTCATGCATCCGACATTCTTTTCGAATGCAAACTGCCGCGTCGAAGTTTCAACGTCAATATTTGCTGCAGACATTTCTCAATAATTTTTGAAATAAGTGGACATAGAGTAAAATCTCTGTAATCATCCGCTCTGACAATCTTTTTGTATCCTAAATTAAGTAAATTTAGTAATTTCTTACTGTGTTTCCCACACCAAATGTATCGGGGTCTACTCTAGTGTACATCATTATTATAAATAAGGATCGAAGAATTGAGATAATTGAACTGTGCGCAAATAGTAGATGTTCAGCAGATAAACCATCAATACCCGACGATTTGTTCAGCCCTGAATTGTTAATAGCTTTATGCATCAACAAGTAGCCTAATCAGTGAGACAATCATTATCCATTTTCGAATTTGTAACCTTGTTCTTTAAATACTCATCTCTAAAAAGACCATGTTTTGAATCAGAATTATGCAAACATGCTCTTTCAAAACTCGAGGCTAAATGATAGGGCTAAGAATTTGCTAAAGATCTTCTAATCCATCTACTTTCATTATTTTAGCATGATCTCTTTTGTTGAAATAACCCTGCCAATATTACCTAAATTTACTTATTTTTATTTCTTTATTTCTTTTGTTCCCTAAAAGACTATTCTCCAGTTTTTTTTAAATTGACTCTTTAGAATCAGATTTGGTTTGATTAACAGCCGTTCTATACTTCCTATGCACCTTATTTTTGACTTCACATTATGGACGTCCATCAAGCTTCAAATTAGTAAAATGCAAAACCGAACAATTCTTTATATTAGTCAGTTCACTATTCCACCAAAAGTTTGTTACACCTCTTTTGCATTAATGGGTATCCATAGCTGTATTTACCAAAATCGTGTCCATTTGTTCATAAATATCATTAATAGCTTTTGATTGAATAAGTATTGTTTTCCTTTAACAAAGTTTTAATGTTACCTACACCGAGAAGATGCTATTAATAGGACTGAAGAGTTTTGACCAATTATTTCATGATATTCTATTTGCCCGTGGATTTCCAATCTAGAAAATTATCATTTTGATTTGAATTACAATCCATTTTTGAAATTTTACTTTTAAAATTATTTGCCTCACAAGAATTAACGAACTCTCCATTCATCGTTAGAGTTAATGGCAAGTGGTCCGACTGATTATAATTATCAAAGTCATTAATTGTATACAAAGAAACTGCACAATTACAAATACATTATTAATATAAAAATGATCAATACACGAGTACAAATTACGATGTCCAACAGAAAATGTAAATTCAACGTCATTCAAAGTTTTTAAATATTCGTTACAAAGTGTTAATCCCGATTCGCTAAAAGTGCTATTGATGAATTTAGAGTGTGAGGATACCTTACGTACATCACAATTCAAGTCACCGCCTACAATTACATGACTATTGTACACACCAGTTAATTCTGCTTCTAATTTGTTAAAAGTGAATTCAAGCTCATCACGTTCCCAGTGTTACTATCACGTAACAATTTTCACATGCTATCACAGAAACAGATTTAAATCATTTATAAAATTATTTATTAATAAGAATCGCTAGACCTTGAAAGGGTCTGACACGTAAAATCCCGTTATTTGAACTGTTCTTCATTGACGAGTGAATATAAATCATATAATTATCACTGATTGAATTGAAGTAGCTTATTTGATTCGGAGTCAACCAATCCTCTTGAATAAAAATAACACTTTCCATATATTTACAACAAAACGAATTTAGCATAATTACTCCCTGATTGAAACCATGCATATTAAATGTTGTTAAGCTAAGCTTTTCTCAAAGGCTATAAAATGCGGTTACCGCCATCTTTAATTATTGGAATGTTGCATTTCCTTACTAGTAGCGGAGTCATCGTTAACAGGTATCACAGCCTCGGTCACGATGTTACCGATTGCTTGATACAATTCGATTAGATTGACATTATCACTAGATATTCTAAGATTTTTCTAGGATTACAAAAAAATTGTGTAGAGAGTAAGATACTGAGCCAATGAATCTCTGTCTCTACCTCTATCGGTAGAGACAGAGAGAGAGAGAAAGACAGAGAGAGAGAGAGAGAGAGACAGAGAGAGAGAGAGAGAGAGAACGAGAAAGCAAATTGAGAGCTAGAGAAGGACTGATTGATCTCTGTTTTGTGAAGACTACTAACAAAATGCATAGCAAACACAACGTCAATTTCCTCAACGTCAGATGAGAACTCAAGAAAAGTTTATTTATAAATGTTTGATGTGAGTTTCATTTTGATTTCCATATACCGATAAGGATCCGTTAAGTTTCTCGTATTCATGCTGAAATAACAATATAAATGTAATTCTTAACACTATCCTTCAATCATTGCAAGGTTCTAGCAATCAATCTTTCAATCAGTCAATTTTTCTCTTTCTCTCTCTTAGTGCACTGCCTACTGGCAGGTCCATGGTACATAACGCCTCCACTCTTCTCTGTCCTCCGCCTTCCTCTTCATTTCCACATATGAGTGGGTCTTTAAATCATCTAACATACCTAATCTCGGCCTGCCCCTGCCTCTTTTTCCTTCCATTCTACCTTCTATGACCTCTTTTAATAGACCTTCCCCCCTTAGAATGTGTCCTATCCATCTCTTCTTCTTCAGTCAATTTATCAATCAGTTATTCAATAAGAAATGAATAAATAAATCACTTAATCGATCTTTCAGGAGGTCGATACATAATTCGTTTTTACGCTCTCTCTCTCTTTCTCTCTCTCTCTCTTTCGATCTATCTAGCTCTTTCTCACCCCTCCCTTATCCCTCCGTTCACTTTATTCTCTATCTCTCTCTATCTCTCTTCTCTTTCTCCTTTTTCTCTCTTTTATTCTTTATTTTATTCTTTTTGTAATTTTTCATTTTTCCTATTTTATTCTTCCATTTTATTATCATTCTATCATTTTTACATTCATTCCAGTACCCATACATTCTTCATCCTTTCTTTCATGCAATATTCAATCAGTCAATCATTCGTGATTAACTATTTATTTCTCTCATTAATTTTTTCTTCCATTCTTTCTTTCCTTTTTGCATTAATTTTTTTTGTTCATTCATTCTCTCATTCAGACATTCGTATTTATATATGCATGCATAATCAGTGATTGGAATGTCCTATATTTCTAGCTGCTATAGGCTAATTATTATGATTTACTTTGTCTAAGATTAGTTCTCAACCTTCCAGCGTCGTGTCTCTCTCTTAGTGCACTGCCTTCTGGCAGGTCCAGGGCATATAACGCCTCCACTCTTCTCTGTTTTCCGCTTTCCTCTTCATATCCACGTTTGAGTGGATCTTTAAATCATCTAACATACTTAATATCGGCCTGTCTCTGCCTTTATTCCTTCCATTCGTCCTTGCATAACTTCTTTTAAAATACCTTCCTCCTTTAGAATGTGTCCTATCCAGCTCTTCTTCCCATTTCTTAATACATTTATCAACTGTCTATCTGTGCAAATTCTCCCCAGAATTACCTCATTTGTAAACTTTAGAGTCCAGCTAATCCTCTCCACTCTTCTCCACATCCACATTCCCAAAGCCTCTAGTTTCTAATATCTTCCTTCCTTAAGGTCCATGTTTCACATCCTTATAATGGCGTGGTCCAAACCAAAGTTTTCACTATCTTTATCTTTGTGGCTTTCTTTAGTCTTTTTGTTAAAAGTTCTTTCCTCTTACCGAAGGCCTCTTTAGCTTGTGCAATCCTATATACTGCATATTTCAGTCTCACATTTCCCATCATCGGTTATAGTATGACCCAAATACTTGAAGCTCCTTTCCTGTTCCAATTTCGTACCATTTATGTGACACTGACTTCACCTTATTTTGGGACACTCTCATCACTTTTAGCTTTTGAAAGTTAGTCTTCATGCAGTATTTTAATGCCGTATCATTCAGCCTATCAATTATCTTCTGCAGTCCAGTCTCGCTGCTCGCTACCTTTCCTTGGTCATCTGCAAAGCTTATATCTCGTAACAATGCCTCAGCGTAAATGTTAAACATGATGTCTTGCCTATGCCACCGAAAATAGTCAACCGTTAACTGCCAATTCTCGTAAGAGGAGACCAAACAAAAACTGAAAACTGAAGAAGTAACGCCAAACCATTTCAGAAGATATATTACTGCCAAGCTATAGGCTAAATAGTTGTCGATATGATATATCCCTTTGGCTTTTTGTGAATGGATTTTATTGTTTAACTTTGGAATGCCATTTATGGAGTGTGAAAGCAGACTCTAAGCATGCATTTGGAGGCTAACCTCGAACCTACTGATTGGCAGAGTGAGCGAGAGGGATAGATAGCTAGATAGGGAGATAGATAGATCATAACCAACTTCAAGTAAAGTAGGCCTACTCTATACTGCCTACTTTCTGGACTACTTTTTTTATCAATAAAATTTTTTCAATTTTACAAATAAACTATGAGGTCATATCTTTCAGGCCAACAACTTTAAGATCATCTCAGTAATTGTAGCATTTATTAAAATACTTTACGTATATCATTACGATATAACTTGGTTACCTTGTTGTCCACAGACAAGTGCTGCTTTCTCCTGTTTTCTTGCTGTAGTTTGTCTGTCTCAATAACATTGACTTCATCTCTCAATTCTTCGTATATTTCTCTATTTTCTGATTGGCTGACGCTACTTAGAGGGGCTATATCATCGTACATTTCTGGATTTTCATATTCTTCATCACGGAAGTTGGTGGGACCAGCAACTTTAATGTAGACTGCCGCAGGTCCATCAGAATCGGCTGTGGTAGTCGTGGTGATTTCAGCGTAGACTGCAGTGACGTCTTCTTTGGTGCAAAAAAAGAAAAAATAAACACGCATTATAGTGAAATGATCAATTATGTTGATATCTATTACTTTTTAATACCACATGTTTAAACCGTTAGGTAATTTATTCCATTTTCCATGTAACCAATCCAGTGAATGTCCGAGAATTTACTCTCAGATCAGCGCGGCTGGGATTCGAACCCACGAGGGTTCAATTCACCTCAGGATCTGTCATTTAAAACTTCATGACGTTACCACTACGCTATGAAGACATTAAAAAAATGTTGAAGTCGTTATTCAGAAAATTTCTTTCTAATCATCATCAAATTAAATCAATCAATGAATTTCAAGATTGAGCGAGGTCAATAAACCATTATTATGTTGCGCGAATATCATTTTAAATTGTAAGAGATCTATCGTTTGATATAACTTTTATCTCTTAATTTATAATCGAAATCGTTATCATTTCTATCAGATTAAAATCATCCTGTAATGAGGTTCATTGAATTTGAGAAAAGATGCCCCATGGCAAACTAATTGAAATCAAACCAAGTTTATTGAAAATTGGAAATGAAATAAATTTCAAACCTTTTTTCTTAGTTCAAATATACACAATAAGTTCGCTGCAAATTGGGAATCTGAGAACGACAAGATAGATCTAAATATAGGAAATTATATCAGAGCCCTATTAATTTATTCTCAAACTAGCTAATATTATTTTTGCTGACTTTAAGAGCAATTACCATTAGTTTAATTTATTTACTTACACACATATGTTTTATGCAGTGTAGATGGAAAATTGCTAGATACATGAAACTGATTTCTTTTTGATCAATAGAAAAAAACTTTTAAACATTGTTGACTTAGCCTGAAGTTTTCAATCATCAGTTGATCCTACTTGAATCGGCAGCTGGATGGATGAGAGGCTGGTTCCTCTGATCAGTCTCACAGCCGTTCGGCTGAGTCTCGAGGCTAACAGGCTGAGACACTGTCCTGTAGTCTTCATAAGTCTTATCACGTGACCCACGTCTTACTCTGTATTAATAAATCAATCAATTGTTTTAGTAATTGATTTGCTGGAATTTTAATTAATCGATTTATTGATTAGCTTATTACTGGTTCGGTGGTTGTTTTAATGATTAGGAAACAGACTGACTGACACATTGAACAACAAATCTTTTAATTTGATGCAATAGATAGAGTTTGACGGAAATACATTGACGTCCCTGACATTGTTTTATGGCATGGAAAAGGATGTTAAACTCTTAATGATTCATTGATTGATAGGTAGATTGATTGGTTTTTTAATTGATTGATTGATTGACTGATTGACTGATTGATTGAAGAAGAAAATAGCCAGAGAAAATAGCAAATACCTCACAACTAGCCAGAGAAGACTGGAATATGAAGGACAAGCGACAGGTTATAGAGTAAAATGCACTGAACTTTATCTAAATCATAGACAAACAACAATTACAGTTCTACTCTCATCAATGACAACATGGAGCACCATTGAAACAAATCCAAGCCAGTGAGCAAGCAGAAGGTCCAAACAAACCGTAAAAGAATGAAGATGATGATGACTAAAATGAAGACTATGAGTGTGGCAGTAGATAGACCAAGTCCCAAGAGCAAGCCTGACTTCACTTCTGTTGATAACCAATAGAGGATTTTATAAAATAGCTCACTAGCGCAAATATATTATTAGTAGTATACTGTATTATCTGTGGAGATCAGAATGGTTTTCGCTCTTCAGTAATAATTTCGTAAACGGTAGGCCTAATAAATATTAAAAGACAATTGACTCATAGAAAAGACTTTAAACTTCATTCAAGAATAAAACTCAACTATCCTTTAAAAGGGATACACAATTTTCAAATTCTCAAGAATTCAAAATATTAAATAAACAAATCAAAGAAAGAAAGTATTGTATAAAACTATTTCACAAACATATTATTTAAAGATTTGAAACCTACATTTGTGTTAATACGATCTTCACAAAGTCTTGGTCTTAGGCATCAGACATTAAATCCCGTAATGCAATATTGATGTCACGATGTTGTAATTTACTCTCATCAATAGAGACTTTTCATTTCATTTGTCAATAAATTTTAAATGTATCAAAAATTCATAGATTTATACCTTTTATTAAGTGATATTAGCCTTACTTATCTAATTATAGTTATTACTCAATATCTTTCTCTTTCCCTCGTTACTTACTTTCTCTATGTTTTTCTCTTATTTTCACTCTCTACTTTCTTCTCTCTCTTCCTCTTTCTTACTTTCTTTCTCTCTCACTCTCTCTCTCTCTATCACTCTCTTAATCTCTCTCTCACTCTCATGAACTCTTACCGCTGCACTTTGAGCCCTTTTCTTCTTGATAGAAGCCTGGAGAGCAGTGACATATAAAAGATCCAATACTATTCACACAGTCTTGATTCAGTCCACAACTCTCATCTTTCAGATCATTTGAGCACTCGTCTATGTCTGCGCAGAATGGCATCAAATCAATAATAAATAATAATAATCAATAAATATATTTCAAGTGCCAACCCCATGCTGCTTCTGTAGATTTTCTTGCGTATGTGATAATCACTTTCTCTCTCTCTCTCTCTCTCTCTCTTAATCTCTCTCTCTCTCTCTCTTAACCTCTCTCTCTCTCTCTTAACCTCTCTCTCTCTCTCTATCTCTCTCTCTCGCTCTCTCTCTCTCTCTCTTACCAATGCACTTTGCGGAGCAATGATAGAAGCCTGGTTTCTCATCTATGTTTTCTGCTGATCAGTCGTTAACGTCAATGCATAATGGCATAACATATCCATCAACTAATCTATATATCAATCCTACAAACTTAATTTTTTGTTCATTTTTTATTTATTTTTTATGTTCGTTACCTCGGGTGTAAGAAACCCGAGGTATGATAAAAGCGATTATTATTATTATTAAAACAATAATAATAATAATAATCTTTTCTCTGCTCTGGGAGGTCCGTGCTGGCTGCGTTTGTTTACCTTTCGCGCACTTAACATTGCTTTTTCGCGATTTTTATTATTTATTAGCCAACCCCAGCCCTCGTCATTCTGCCAACAGAAGGATTGAGCTTCAGTAATTCATCCGCTCGCCAAGAGTTTTTCGCTTTTTCTGCCATTTCGTCAAAATTTGGAGTCAGTTATGAGCTACAGGTGTGAATCTGTTTACAGGATTTCCCAAGGCTATAAATAGACTCGATATTCACGGTGCTGTTTATAACTTCACTCTTGAATGCCGCCTCGCAAGCATACATGGTCTCTGTCTCAGGATGCTAACAAGAGAAACGGTACTTGCAGTGTGTGCTTAGAAGTGTTTCAGTTGCACATTAGAGACGGGTCTGTTCACCTACATGGCCCCCGTGACAACCGGTGCCTAGGGTCTCACAAGCCCCCAATTGAAGCTCAGGGGACATTCTCATCACAACGCTCCTCTAGTGATGTAAGGGATGAGGACCACCATCCACCCGTATTTCCATCAAACAGCATCCCCCCGATACGCCATCCTTCTGATGCAGCTACAGTATTTGCTCATCCCAACCTTACCAGTGGTACTATCAAGCATATTCCTAAATCTGTTCGAGCCACTTGCGCCACCTACTTGATAAATATACTTGACAGAATCTCTAAGTGCGTGGACGACTTAGAAGCATGGAAATCTCTTCTTGCCATTGGCGAAGACATATTGCTAGCACCTAAAAGAACAGGGAAAAGGCACAATATGGCGTCCTTGATTCGCAAAAGAGTGTCCGGGGCGGAAGTTCCTGTTTCAGATGACGAAAGAGCGAAGTTTCGCAAATCTTCCAGGCCGCGTACTCCTGAGGAATCCCTCCGATCCATAGTGACCTCAAAGATCGAAGACGGAAATTTAAGAGCAGCCGTGCGAATCCTGTGCTCAGAAGAGTCGCTGGCCCCGAATAATGATGAAACTTACAGAGAGCTGAGTCTGAAACAGCCATCAGCGGACAGTACACCCCGTAGTCTTCTTAGCTCAGCTTCTCCCCAAGCGAATACGCTCCAAGTCACTGATGCGGAGGTAATGAAAGCCGTGAAAAGTTTCCCCGCCGGTTCTTCTGGGGGCCCGGATGGTCTGAGGCCACAGCACATCCTGCAGCTGGTGACGTGCCCCATAATGGGCAGGGAGACTCTAACAGCCATTACCGGTTTTGTAAATCTCCTTTTGCTGGGTAAATGTCATCAGGAAGTCAAGCCGTTTCTTTTTGGAGCCAACCTGATTGCTCTGAAGAAAAAGACCGGCGGGCTTAGACCGATTGCTGTGGGCTACTCTTGGCGCAGGATCGCTGCCAAATGTGCTAATTCCTTCGCCCTAGACAGGCTCTCAAACTCTCTTCAACCTATCCAGGTAGGCGTGGGTGTCAAAGGAGGTTGTGAAGCCGCCGTGCATGCCACCCGACGATTCATTAGCAGCATGCCAGACGATTGGGTAGTGGCTAAACTGGACTTTTGCAACGCTTTCAACTCCCTGAAAAGGGTTCCCATGCTAGAAGCTGTAGACTCTTCACTACCTGAGCTGGGGCCTTCCTGCCGTCTGTCCTATGAAGATCCAAGTTTTCTACGTTTCGGTCAACGGGTGATAATGTCTAGCGAGGGGGACCCTTTGGGCCCTCTCCTGTTCAGTTTGACAATACACCCGTTGCTCCAGTCGCTATCTTCTTCTCTGAAAATAGGTTACTTAGACGACATAACTGTGGGCGGGGTTGAGTCTACCGTGGCGGATGATATCTCAAGGCTGATAGTTGCGGGAAAGGCTTTGGGGCTAAGCCTGAATATAAATAAATGTGAGCTCATTACCACTCGATCCGACAGTAACTTTCTGGCCATCAATACATTCATTCGTGTAAAGCCTGTCGAAGCCAGTCTACTTGGAGCTCCATTGCAGAGGGGTCAAGCTATAGATTTGGCTCTCAATACTCAGTGCTCTAAACTACAGAGAGCCGCGAGCCGGTTGAAGCTCATCTCCGCACACGACGCTCTAACGATATTGCGGAGCTGTGTAGGTTCTTCAAAACTCATATACTTATTGCGTGCCTCTCCATGTGCGGGTCATCCAGCATTGCAAAATTATGATTCCATCATGCGAAAGTCGCTCAGTAGCATGGTTAATATTAATGTTAACGAAGCTCAATGGATTCAGGCTAGCCTGCCAATATGCTACGGAGGATTGGGTATACGCTCTGTCTCGTCGCTGGCACCTTCTGCCTTTTTGGCTTCAGCCGCGGGGACTGGCGTTCTACAGGATTCAATCCTTTCCGGATTCTTTCAAATTCCCGACTTGGAGATATCCAGGATTCAGGGCATTTGGACTGCTCTATCCACATCCGAACCTCCAATCGGTATGATGGTTAATAGCATGAAGGCTTGGGACTCAAAGGTCACTACTGCTTTGCACACGGAACTCCTTGCGAAGCCACTTTTGGCACAAGAAAAGGCGCGGCTGCTCACAGTGTCGGCCCCCCATAGTGGAGACTGGATCAAGGCTTTACCAATCTCATCATGCGGCCTCCGTCTGTACGACGAAGCAGTCAGAGGCGGCCGGTCTTCGTCTGGGCACTACCTTATGTGAGCCACACAACTGCATTTGTGGTGTCTCAGTCAATGCGTTAGGCATTCACGGCCTGTCGTGCAAGCGTAGTGCAGAATCAGCAGACATCAGTTCATAAACGACTTGATCTGGCGCGCCCTGAGTCGAGCGAATATCCCAGCCATTAAAGAGCCCCAGGGATTGATCCGCACTGATGGTAAACGTCCAGACGGTGTCTCTCAAATACCATGGGCAGAGGGGAAGTGTGTTAGCTGGGACGTCACTGTTACGGACATTTTCTCAATTAGAAATCTCGGCCTTTCTTGCGCTGCTGCTGGTGCTGCAGCAGAGGCCGCGGCTAATAGGAAAACTCTGAAGTATGCCGAAATCTCTGGCAACTATATCTTCATGCCTATTGCATTTGAGACCCTGGGGCCCATCAACTCTCTCGCATCAGACTTTATTGACGAAATAGGCAGGAGGACCAGCGCCATTACTGGTGATAAGCGCGAAAAATATTTTCTGTGGCAGCGACTGTCTATTGCTCTCCAGCGATTCAATGCAGTCTGCTTCAATGGCACTTTGGCTAAAGCGGCTTCCCAGAGTGCAGAGGAATTATTTTAATCGCTTTTTTAAAAACTTTTAATTAAATAAAGTCTCTTTTATCTTATCTTTTAGCCCAGGGCCCTTTACAGCCCAGGGCATTAAAAAAAATATTTTAAAAAAAATAATAATAATTATAATAACAATTATTATTATTATTATTATTATAACCAGTATTAGTTTTCGCAATGATCTGAAGAATTTCCATATTAAATGAAGTACATAAATTATTATCGTTATTTTTATTATTATAATTATTATTATAATTCCTACATTAAAATAGTAGAACAATCATTAAATCAATCAATCAACAGATTTAAATAATATTCTTTACTTTCTCCATTAGCTTTTAAGGCCTACTGATTTCAAATGTGGATATCATGATACCTGAAATTAAAGGCCTTTGAATCGTCCTAGTTATGAATCGCTCTTGTTAAGAATCGTCCTAGTTAAGAATCGTCCTAGCTATGAGTAGTCCTAGCGAAGAATATATATACATATACATAGGCCTATATATATATATATATATATATATATATATATATATATATATATTCCTAGCTAGGACGATTCATAACTATGACGATTCATAGCTAGGACGGTTCAGAGCTAGGACGATTCGAAACTAGGACGATTCATACCAGGCTTTGGATAACCGTTTACTTCACATTCGCTGTAACAACAGTAAAGATTCGTTTTAACAACAGTAAAGATTCGTTGTAACAACTGTAAAGATTCGCTGTAACAACAGTAAAGATTCGTTGTAACAACAGTAAAGATTCGCTGTAACAACAGTAAAGATTCTCTGTAACAACAGTAAAGATTCGTTGTAACAACAGTAAAGATTCGTTATAACAACAGTAAAGATTCGTTGTAACAATAGTAAAGATTCGCTTTAATAACAGTAAAGATACGTTGTAACATTAGATTCTCTGTAGCAACAGTAAAGATTCGCTGAAACAACAGTAAAGATTCGTGGTAACAACAGTAGAGATTCGTTGTAACAACAGTAAAGATTCGCTGTATCAACAGTAAAGATTCGCTGTAACAACAGTAAAGATTCGTGGTAACAACAGTAAAGATTCGCTGTAACAACAGTAAAGATTCGCTGTAACAACAGTAAAGATTCGCTGTAACAACAGTAAAGATTCGCTGTAACAACAGTAAAGATTCGCTGTAACAACAGTAAAGATTCGTTGTAACAACAGTAAGGATTCGTTGTAACAACAGCAAAGATTCGCTAGTAGAGTGGATTACGAACCTCCACAGTGGCTGACTCGACCAGGCTCGGGTGAACTTAGTCTTGACTCGATGAGCTGATAACCAGTCATACAACCACATTCATAAAAACCATAAGTGTTCCTACAAATACCTTGCTCTCTGTCACACCAGTGTTGCGATGTGCTCGTGCATTCATTGATATCTGAGTATAAAGACATTAGTGTGTGTTATATTTGCGTGCGACATGATAGAATATTAGCAGGAAAAATTGCTACGGACTTGTCATTGTATTTAACATGAAAGAGAGAAATAGGGTAGGCCCTTATGAGGGAGAGAGAACGATGTTTATTTTATTGCTACATTTCAAACTCTAACACAGAAGCACTGATACCAGACTAAAAATACAGAAACATAAGAAAAATAAAAATGGAATAAAAATAAATCAAAGCATCGGTTAGTCCGTATAAACATGAACAAACAGCCGTCAGGGAAGACGATATACATCTTATCTAGCTGATTACTGTCAAAGGGCTGTGTTAATCAAAGCGTTGTATATTTGACTAACTGTGATGCAGAAAACAAAGGATACGACCATCAGAAAGAAACATAATTGTGTTTTATCATGCTTACTATCAGCAAAATTACTCTAAAAATTCATACAGGGTCAAAAATAAACTTAGGACTCAAACAAAATGTACAGGCACGATTAAAATGTTAGGATAAACATTGAAAAGAAAGAGGTTATTTTTATAGACCTCTCATAAATGATGTTTACTTGGAAACATCACAATATATATTTTTTCATTCATTGAATTACTTAATTTTTATTTTCCTTGCATCTGATTCAAGGCATTACATAGGAGGCCCAGGGGCCCCAGGCCCCCACAGAAATTGGCCCACGACATATAGGCTAACTTTTCTTTGCGATATATTTAATATCTTGCTCAAATTTGTTTTCTAAGTTTGATCATCCGGGGGCCACCTTTTGCTCCGCCCCCCCCCACCGTCCGGGGGGCGCGGGTGTCCTAGCTATGGCACTATCTGTATATCCTTATATATGGTCCATAAATATAGTTAACTCTTAGTTTGTTATAGAGTAGGAGTGTAACATTAGCAATTTCAAATTAAATATAAGAATTAACATGCCTGAAAATCTGGAACAAAGTAGTCAAACATTGATATTGAGCGACGAGCATAACTGTGCGTAAGAAAACGTACCCGGGACTTGCCATGGATCCAGATACTTTATAGGCTCTAGACAACTACAGCTAGAGAAGAAGAGACTTTGAGAGAGAGAAAGAGAGAGGGAGAGATAGAGAGAGAAAGAGAAAGAGAGAGAGAGAGAGAGAGGTATAAAATGAAAGTCAGGTGATGGTGATGGTGATGGTGATGGTGATGGTGATGGTGATGATGATGATGATGATCATCATCATCATCATCATCATCAGCATCGTCATCAAGACAAGTCATAGCCATATTCATCTTCATTTCGTTTTGAAAAAGGCCTTTGATGAAAGAGAATGGAGAATAATTTTGGGCCACAGGAAATTTACTGACCTTGAATTCGCAGATGACATCGTCTTATTAGTAAATAATATTCATCAACTTCAGGAGAATTAAAACAGCACCACAAGAAAATGCTACAAAAGTCGGATAAATAATCAGCTCTTAAAAACAAAAATCCCCACAATTGCAGTTTTAAGAGATATTTATCGTGAGAGTTAAGCAAGGTGAAGTAGAAGAAGTTAAAAAGTTTACGTATTTAGGCAGTACAATATAACAACATGCATCGAGTGTAAAAGATGTGGAATGTAGAATCCGTAAAGCATATGACGTCTTTTAGAGACTCCAACATACATGCATTTTCTAAAAGTGATAAAATCGATGTGGGACTACAGAAAAAAATGATTGAACTATTGCACTGCCCGTCTTGATGTATGCATGTGAAGCAAGCATGGGAAAGCACTAATAAAATAAAACATAAACTAAATTGTGTTCAACTACTTTGTCATAGAAGAATCTTAACAATGCATTATTGGGAGCACATCAAAAATGAAACACTACTTGAAAGGTTTGAAGAAAGAAAATTGTGTGCAATTGTCTCCGAAAGAAGGCTGAGGTTCTTGTGGCACTTACTAAGAATGTCGGATGATAGATATGCAAATGACTGTAATTAATTGGAAGCCGAATCATGGAAAATGAAGAAGAGGAAGACCTAGAGTTACTTGGTTCAGCACGATTAACAAAGATTTGAGAACTTTGAAGATTTCATGGGAAGACGCTGTGTGATTTGCTGACGATAGAAATGAATGGAGGAATGTTGCCATCCTATGCTCTACGCAGAATGAAAGGAATTAATGATTATGTTGATGAAGCACTGACACCTATTAAGATTTGTTTTCTTTCTCTTAAGTACATATTTTCTAGTTGTTTGGGTGAATCGATTTATAGTGACCTATGATGTTATGGAGACATGTGCCTGACATCATCCTGTTTGAGGAAACGGATATTAAACCTTGTTTTCATTTACATTAAAAGTAAACTAATAAATAAAGTATAGAATAAAAATTTTATTGTTATTTTTTATTTTTTTTATTTTATATTTTACACCGGTGTGAAGGCCTGAGGTTTGATAAAAACGATACTATTATTATTATTATTATTATTATTTTTATTATTATTATTAATATTATTATTAGGCCTATTATGATTATTATTATGATTATTATTACTATTACTATTATTATTACTATTATTATTATTATTATTATTAATATATGAAATGAGCTGCTTTCTCATATGAACTGAAGTATATAAGTTGATTTAAAGCCCTCATATCTCTATTTGAATGTCTCAGTGCGTACTCTGCAAACGCGATAGGTAACAGCATATAGTTTTTATCCCTTTCGAGTGAGGAAACTGACGTTAACATTAGCTTTACTAGCTTTATTGTTTCGGATGACCTGTGATAAATTCCTGGTAGAGCTGATCACAGCGTAAAATCTGGGACATTCACCTTTCGCGGTACACCTGTGACGTCTTGAAGAGAAGCTCATAGTGCCTCTGACCTTGACGCTAAATCCACAATGCAAAAATTACAATATCTCTATTTGAAGGTGTTAAGGTGTTCTATATAACAACGATACCAGAGTTTATCCCGAACAAAAACGTACAGAAGTCAAGCAACCTTTACGAACGGAACCGAGGCAAAACGATGAAGACTTTGTACTAAACATAACACAGCAGTGAGATAATCTTACCCTCACAGATTCTCTTGTGCTAAACATAACACAGCAGTGAGACAATCCTACCCTGACAGGTTCTCTTGTGCTAAATATAACACAGCAGTGAGATAATCTTACCCTGACAGATTCTCTTGTGCTAAACATAACACAGCAGTGAGATAATCTTACTCTGACACGTTCTCTGGTGCTAAACATAGCACAGCATTGAGATAATCTTACCTTGACAGGTTCTATTGTGCTAAACATAGCACAGCAATGAGATAATCTTACCCTGACAGGTTCTCTTGTGCTAATCGTAACACAGCAGTGAGATAATCTTACACTGAGAGGTTCTCTTGTGCTAAACATATACAGCAGTGAGATATTCCTACCCTCACAGGTTCTCTTGTGCTAAACATTGCACAGTAGTGAGATAATCTTACCCTGACAGGTTCTCTTGTGCTTAACATAACACAGCAGTGAGATAATCTTACCCTGACAGGTTCTCTTGTGCTAAACATAACACAGCAGTGAGATAATCTTACCCTGACAGGTTCTCTTGTCGGACATCAGGTCATATCCGGACTGACAGTCACATGTGAAGCTTCCCTGGCTGTTGTTACATATCTGGTCGCAGGGATTCGTTGTGTTTATGCATTCATCTATATCTGCCAACATTAAATATACAAGTTCTTCTAATTGAAATCCACTAATATAAAACTCCTGCAAAATTTTTCAATAGTATATTGTGTACTGCATAGCCAGAATTATTATTTATTATTGAAGACGCACAATGTGGTCAATGTGGTTAACAGAACAGTATCCTATTTGTAATCCGTTTTAACTTAAGCTAAGTTGAACACTTTGTGAACATGTCTAGAAATGTTCCATTTCGAGCATCAACTTCTCATATGGATGGACAGTAGCACAACAACACGTATGGTCCTACTGTTATCCATGCCAACATCGAATGCTGCCGTTGCTAACCCAATGAACGTCGAATCTATAGTCACTCTCTAATCATTGGAACTTGGAGATAACCTCAGCATTTATTTTATTGCCATAGAAGGTTATTTGTTCATTGCAGATTCTCAAGTTTGTTTTAAATTCCTTATCCTTCACACTTGTTATTCTCAATTAACCTGTAGCCCATATTGCACTAACACCTATAGGAGCTTGAAGTGTTGACACACAGGCCCTGAGCTCTGTCACACGTGATGTTGTTATCAGCACACTCGTCTATATCTGTGACAATAATTCGCTCAATTTCATGTAACACGCAAAAGGATAAATATACTTATAACAGATAAATATATCGAGTAGACCTATATTATGCTAGAAATGCCGAACACAGGTCAAAGGAAAATCAGAATTTGTTACGTTCTGTTCTATACTCAATCAATCAATCCATCAATGAGAATTTAACGCCCGGTTCCTCACTAAACAATACTTTGGCCATCATCAACAACAACAACAGCTACTCGTGAGAATAACTGTTCACTGAGCAGTGAGTACTTGAAAATGAAGTAGTTAAATGTAATGGGATCGAGAGAGAGAGAGAGACAGAGATGACATAAAGAGGATATTGACCCCCAGCTGAGAATTGCCTAATTATTTTCTTAGACTGTATTTAGACCGTAGAAAGCAGAGATGATACTGAGCAAGGCACAATTTGGTTTTAGGAAAGGATGCGGCACGTAACAACGGTAAAGATTCGCTGTAACAGCAGTAAAGATTCTCTGTACAACAGTAAAGATTCGTTGTAACAACAGTAAAGATTCGCTGTAACAACAGTAAAGATTCGCTGTAACAACAGTAAAGATTCTCTGTAACAACAGTAAAGATTCATTCTAACAACAGTAAAGATTCGCTGTAACAATAGTAAAGATTCTCTGTAACAACAGTAAAGATTCGTTCTAACAACAGTAAAGATTCGCTGTAACAACAGTAAAGATTCGTGGTAACAACAGTAAAGATTCGTGGTGACAACAGTAAAGCTTCGCTGTTACAACAGTAAAGATTCGCTGTAACAACAGTAAAAATTCGTGGTAACAACAGTAAAGATTCGTTGTAACAGCAGTAAAGATTCGCTGTAACAACAGTAAAGATTCGCTGTAACAACAGTAAAGATTCGTTGTAACAACAGTAAAGATTCGCTGTAACAATAGTAAAGATTCGCTGTAACAACAGTAAAGATTCGTGGTAACAACAGTAAAGATTCGCTGTAACAACAGTAAAGATTCGCTGTAACAACAGTAAAGATTCGCTGTAACAACAGTAAAGATTCGCTGTAACAACAGTAAAGATTCGCTGTAACAACAGTAAAGATTCGCTGTAACAACAGTAAAGATTCGTTGTAACAACAGTAAGAATTCGTTGTAACAACAGTAAAGATTCGCTAGTAGAGTGGATTACGAACCTCCACAGTGGCTGACTCGACCAGGCTCGGGCTTAGTCTTGAGTCGATGAGCTGATAACCAGTCATACAACCACACTCATAAGAACCATAAGTGTTCCTACAAATACCTTGCTCTCTGTCACACCAGTGTTGCGATGTGCTCGTGCATTCATTGATATCTGAGTATAAAGACATTAGTGTGTGTTATATTTGCGTGCGACATGATAGAATATTAGCAGGAAAAATTGCTACGGACTTGTCATTGTATTTAACATGAATGAGAGAAATAGGGTAGGCCCTTATGAGGGAGAGAGAACGATGTTTATTTTATTGCTACATTTCAAACTCTAACACAGAAGCACTGATACCAGACTAAAAATACAGAAACATAAGAAAAATAAAAATGGAATAAAAATAAATCAAAGCATCGGTTAGTCCGTATAAACATGAACAAACAGCCGTCAGGGAAGATGATATACATCTTATCTAGCTGATTACTGTCAAAGGGCTGTGTTAATCAAAGCGTTGTATATTTGACTAACTGTGATGCAGAAAACAAAGGATACGACCATCAGAAAGAAACATAATTGTGTTTTATCATGCTTACAATCAGCAAAATTACTCTAAAAATTCATACAGGGTCAAAAATAAACTTAGGACTCAAACAAAATGTACAGGCACGATTAAAATGTTAGGATAAACATTGAAAAGAAAGAGGTTATTTATTTAGACCTCTTATAAATGGTGTTTACTTGGAAACATCACAATATATATTTTTTCATTCATTGAACTACTTAATTTTTATTTTCCTTGCATCTGATTCAAGGCATTACATAGGAGGCCAAGGGGCCCCAGGCCCCCACAGAAATTGGCCCACGACATATAGGCTAACTTTTCTTTGCGATATATTTAATATCTTGCTCAAATTTGTTTTCTAAGTTTGATCATCCGGGGGCCACCTTTTGCTCCGCCCCCCCACCGTCCGGGGGGCGCGGGTGTCCTAGCTATGGCACTATCTGTATATCCTTATATATGGTCTATAAATATAGTTAACTCTTAGTTTGTTATAGAGTAGGAGTGTAACATTAGCAATTTCAAATTAAATATAAGAATTAACATGCCTGAAAATCTGGAACAAAGTAGTCAAACATTGATATTGAGCGACGAGCATAACTGTGAGTAAGAAAACGTACCCGGGACTTGCCATGGATCCAGATACTTTATAGGCTCTAGACAACTACAGCTAGAGAAGAAGAGACTTTGAGAGAGAGAAAGAGAGAGGGAGAGATAGAGAGAGAAAGAGAAAGAGAGAGAGAGAGAGAGAGAGAGAGGTATAAAATGAAAGCCAGGTGATGGTGATGGTGATGGTAATGGTGATGGTGATGGTGATGGTGATGGTGATGGTGATGATGATGATGATGATCATCATCATCATCATCATCAGCATCGTCATCAAGACAAGTCATAGCCATATTCATCTTCATTTCGTTTTGAAAAAGGCCTTTGATGAAAGAGAATGGAGAATAATTTTGGGCCACAGGAAATTTACTGACCTTGAATTCGCAGATGACATCGTCTTATTAGTAAATAATATTCATCAACTTCAGGAGAATTAAAACAGCACCACAAGAAAATGCTACAAAAGTCGGATAAATAATCAGCTCTTAAAAACAAAAATCCCCACAATTGCAGTTTTAAGAGATATTTATCGTGAGAGTTAAGCAAGGTGAAGTAGAAGAAGTTAAAAAGTTTACGTATTTAGGCAGTACAATATAACAACATGCATCGAGTGTAAAAGATGTGGAATGTAGAATCAGTAAGGCATATGACGTCTTTTAGAAACTCCAACATACATGCATTTTCTAAAAGTGATAAAATCGATGTGGGACTACAGAAAAAATGATTGAACTATTGCACTGCCCGTCTTGATGTATGCATGTGAAGCAAGCATGGGAAAGCACTAATAAAATAAAACATAAACTAAATTGTGTTCAACTACTTTGTCATAGCAGAATCTTAACAATTCATTATTGGGAGCACATCAAAAATGAAACACTACTTGAAAGGTTTGAAGAAGGAAAATTGTATGAAATTGTCTCCGCAAGAAGGCTGAGGTTCTTGTGGCACTTACTAAGAATGTCGGATGATAGATATGCAAATGACTGTAATTAATTGGAAGCCGAATCATGGAAAATGAAGAAGAGGAAGACCTAGAATTACTTGGTTCAGCACGATTAACAAAGATTTGAGTACTTTGAAGATTTCATGGGAAGACGCTGTGTGATTTGCTGACGATAGAAGTGAATGGAGGAATGTTGCCATCCTATGCTCTACGCAGAATGAAAGGAATTAATGATTATGTTGATGAAGCACTGACACCTATTAAGATTTGCTTTCTTTCTCTTAAGTACATATTTTCTAGTTGTTTGGGTGAATCGATTTATAGTGACCTATGATGTTATGGAGACACGTGCCTGACATCATCCTGTTTGAGGAAACGGATATTAAACCTTGTTTTCATTTACATTAAAAGTATACTAATAAATAAAGTATAGAATAAAAATTTTATTGTTATTTTTTATTTTTTTTATTTTATATTTTACACCGGTGTGAAGACCTGAGGTTTGATAAAAACGATACTATTATTATTATTATTATTATTATTTTTATTATTATTATTAATATTATTATTAGGCCTATTATGATTATTATCATGATTATTATTACTATTATTATTATTATTACTATTATTATTATTATTATTATTAATATATGAAATGAGCTGCTTTCTCATATGAACTAAAGTATATAAGTTGATTTAAAGCCCTCATATCTATATTTGAATGTCTCAGTGCGTACTCTACAAACGCGATAGGTAACAGCATATAGTTTTTATCCCTTTCGAGTGAGGAAACTGACGTTAACATTAGCTTTACTAGCTTTATTGTTTCGGATGACCTGTGATAAATTCCTGGTAGAGCTGATCACAGCGTAAAATCTGGGACATTCACCTTTCGCGGTACACCTGTGACGTCTTGAAGAGAAGCTCATAGTGCCTCTGACCTTGACGCTAAATTCACAATGCAAAAATTACAATATCTCTATTTGAAGGTGTTAAGGTGTTCTATATAACAACCTTACCAGAGTTTATCCCGAACTAAAACGTACAGAAGTCAAGCAACCTTTACGAACGGAACCGAGGCAAAACGATGAAGACTTTGTACTAAACATAACACAGCAGTGAGATAATCTTGCCCTGACAGGTTCTCTTGTGCTAAATATAACACAGCAGTGAGATAATCTTACCCTGACAGATTCTCTGGTGCTAAACATAGCACAGCAGTGAGATAATCTTACCTTGACAGGTTCTATTCTGCTAAACATAGCACAACAATGAGATAATCTTACCCTGACAGGTTCTCTTGTGCTAATCGTAACACAGCAGTGAGATAATCTTACACTGCGAGGTTCTCTTGTGCTAAACATAACACAGAAGTGAGATAAACTTACCCTAACAGGTTCTCTGGTGCTATATATTTCACAGCAGTGAGATAAACTTACCCTCACAGATTCTCTTGTGCTACACATAGCACAGTAGTGAGATAATCCTACCCTCACAGGTTCTCTTGTGCTAAACATAACACAGAAGTGAGATAAACTTACCCTGACAGGTTCTCTGGTGCTAAATTTATCACAGCAGTGAGATAAACTTACCCTCACAGGTTCTCTTGTGCTAAACATAACAATGCATTGAGATAATTTTACACTGACAGGTTCTCTTGTGCTAATCGTAACACAGCATTGAGATAATCTTACCTTGACAGGTTCTATTGTGCTAAACATAGCACAGCAATGAGATAATCTTACCCTGACAGGTTCTCTTGTCGGACATCAGGTCATATCCGGACTGACAGTCACAGGTGAAGCTTCCCTGGCTGTTGTTACATATCTGGTCGCAGGGATTCGTTGTGTTTATGCATTCATCTATATCTGCCAACATTAAATATACAAGCTCTTCTATTTGAAATCCACTAATATAAAACTCCTGCAAGATTTTTCAATAGTATATTGTGTACTGCATAGCCAGAATTACTATTTATTATTGAAGACGCACAATGTGGTCAATATGGTGAACAGAACAGTATCCTATTTGTAATCCGTTTTAACTTAGGCTAAGTTGAACACTTTGTGAACATGTCTAGAAATGTTCCATTTCGAGCATCAACTTCTCATATGGATGGACAGTAACACAACAACACGTATAGTCCTACTGTCATCCATGCCAACATCGAATGCTGCCGTTGCTAACCCAATGAACGTCGAATCTATAGTCACTCTATAATCATTGGAACTTGGAGATAACCTCAGCATTTATTTTATTGCCATAGAAGGTTATTTGTTCATTGCAGATTCTCAAGTTTGTTTTAAATTCCTTATCCTTCACACTTGTTATTCCCATTTAACCTGTAGCCCATATTGCACTAACACCTATAGGAGCTTGGAGTGTTGACACACAGGCCCTGAGCTCTGTCACACGTGATGTTGTTATCAGCACACTCGTCTATATCTGTGACAATAATTCGCTTAATTTCATGTAACACGCAAAATGATAAATATACCTATAACAGATAAATATATCGAGTAGACCTATATTGTGCTAGAAATATCGAACACAGGTCCAAGAAAAATCAGAATTTGTTACGTTCTGTTCTATACTCGATCAGTCAATCAATCAATGAGAATTTAACGTCCGGTTCCTCACTATTCAATACTTTGGGCATTATCAACAACAACAACAGCTACTCGTGAGAATAACTGTTCACTGAGCAGTGAGTACTTGAAAATGAAGTAGTTAAATGTAATAGGATCGAGAGAGAGAGAATGAGAGAGAGAGAGAGAGAGATGATATAAAGAGGATATTGACCCCCAGCTGAGAATTGCCTAATTATTTTCTTAGACTGTATTTAGACCGTAGAAAGCAGAGATGATACTGAGCATGACACAATTTGGTTTTAGGAAAGGATGCGGCACAAGAGAAGCAATAGTAGCAATGCGGGTTCTTTGCGAAAGATGCTTAGAATATGGAAATGACGTTTTTGTATGCTTTGTAGACTTCGAGAAGGCCTTTGACTGGATTGATAGGATAACGATGATAAATATCTTAAAAGGAATAGGAATTGACTGGAGAGATAGAAGACTAATTTTGAACTTGTACGTGAATCAAAGAGCAGTAATCAAAATCCAACAAGAATATTCAGAAGAAGGCGAAATAGGACATGGAGTAAGACAAGGTTGTAGCATTTCGCCGCTGCTGTTTAACATTTACGCTGAGGCAATGATGGAGGAAGCCATGGAAGACTTGGAAGAAGGAATAAAAGTAGGAGGTAATTTGTTACAAGATGTACGATTTGCAGATGACCAAGGAATGGTAGCGGGCAGCGAGATTGGATTGGAGAAAAAAAGATAATGGATAGGCTGAATGATACGGCCCTAAGATATGGTATGAATATTAATATAAAAAAGACCAAGGTTATGAGAGTGTCCAATAATAAAGGTGAAGTTAATATCACAATAAATGGTACGAAATTGGAACAGGTAAGTAGTTTCAAATATTTGGGTCATACTATAACCGATGATGGGAAATGTATACAGAAAAAAATTTATACAGAAGTTTATCAGAGTTGATACGTCAAAAAGACAATTTGGCTTTAAAAAATCAAGTTGGATGTATTAATGCAATTCATTCCCTGCGGAAAGTTGTTCGTTATTTTAATGATAGAAATAGCACGGTTAATATTGGCGTAATCGACCTTCGTAAGGCATTTGACAAATGTGATATATATGGTGTTCTGCATTTATTGCAAAGGAAAAATGTAAATGTAAATATTATTAATACGTTAGAGAATTGGTTTGGGAAGAATGTCACAACAATAAATTGGTTTGGCTCAATTTCTGATTATGTACCATTAATATCTGGAGTTAAACAAGGCGGAGTACTTTCGCTTATGTTATTTGCACTTTTTGTCGATGAGGTATTAGACAAATGAGAATGTTCTCGTTATGGCTGTTTCATTAGCCACCAGTGTTGCAATAGCTTCATGTATGCGGATGACATAGTCTTGCTTAGCGTAACGGTCAGTAATTTTCAAAAATTATTTGATATCTGTGATAGTGTTTTTTCTAAGTTAGACCTTCCCATAAATGTTGCCAAATGTCACTGCATTCGAATAGGACCAAGATGCAATGCTCTTTGTAAGCCGCTTTGCGTTAGAAATACATGCATTAACTGGGTAGATAAAATAACATATTTAGGTATAAATATTATTCGCGCAAAATCATTTAAATGAGATTGGAAAAATGTAAGGGGGAAATTCTACATCGCTGTTAATACTATTTTAGGAAGGCTTGGTACCCAGGCGCCAATAGATGTGTTGTTGAAACTGATAAATTCTCAAGCGTTGGTGATATTGTTATATGGTATCCCTGTTATGAGTCTTAACAAATCAGAGTTAAAGAGTTTCTCCGATGCATACAATAGCGTCTTCTCAAAAATTTTCAATTCATTTGACAAAAATACTCTACAGTATTGTCAGTGGTACTGTGATTTCTGGCCTTTTGAGATATTATATAATTATCATAGGTTTATCTTTTTGCATAAATCAGTGATTTCAAATGGTTTAACTGAGAATTCAGAGGCTGATTGTGATGACTATTTGGACTATGTAAACATTAAAAGAAAATATTCAATTGAGATTCAAGACTCATTGGCCTGTATCAGGTACAAATTTTGGAATTATTTTAAAGAGATATTGGCATAGCTAATACTAATGATATTTAAGAAGAGTTTGAGTTTGGTACTTTAGTTATAAATGTTTACTTTCTTTATTTTCTTTATATTTATTTAGGTTGTGTTTATGTTGTGTTTGATTTCTATTGTATGTGTTTCTTACTGCCATGAATTTGGTGAAATAAAGAACATATAATGTGAGACGGAAATATGCAGTAGGATTGCACAAGCAAAAGCGACCTTTGGTAGTAGAAAAGAACTATTAACAAAAAGTCTAAAGAAAGACACAAAGATAAAGATAGTGAAAACTTTGGTTTGGACCACGCTATTGTATGGATGTGAACATGGACCTTAAGGAAGGCAGGTCTTAGGAAACTGGAGGCATTGGAACTGTGGATTTGGAGAAGAATGGAGAGGATTAGCTGGACTCAAAAGGTTACAAATGAGGAAGTCCTGGAGTTGGCACAGATAGACAGTTGATAAATGTATTAAGAAATAGGAAGAAGAGATGGATAGGACACATTCTAAGGGGGAAAGGTCTATTAAAAGAGGTCATAGAAGATAGAATGGAAGGAAAAAGAAGCAGGGGCAGGCCGAGATTAGGTATGTTAGATGATTTAAAGACTCACTCATATATGGAAATGAAGAGGAAGGCGGAAGACAGAGAAGAGTGAAGGAGTTATGTACAATGAACCTGTCAGTAGGCAGTGCACTAAGAGAGAGAGAGACTGTATTTCATACGCAGCGCATAGATCGATAAACGTCTGATATTGATCACATGTCGATGTACATGTATTAGGCAGTAGAGTATACAAAAATAAATAGACACATAGTCCATGCTTAAATGTATTATTTTTGAGTATACGTTATATAATACTTAGTATTAGGTGCATATGAGATTATTTGCCTATGATTAAATGTGTATGTTTATGTACATATGTATATATGCATGTATGTGCATGTATATGTATGTGCATGTATATGTATGTGCATATATACATATATATATATATATATATATATATATATATATATATATATATATATATATATATAGATATGTATGTGCATGTGAATGTATGTACAGTATGTGCATGTATATGTATGTTCATGTTTATATGCGCAAATGTACACATTGCGTCTATTCTTCGAGTCGATATATGCATTCATGTGGTTTGCCTTTTCATTTTTAGTTTGCATATTTTTTAGTTTGTGTTATTATTTTTGTACGCTTGATGGGTAGAACTACACTGATTTCTATGACTTCTTTGACGGCACGGTGTGTGTTTGACGACATATTTGAGTGTTTTTTAAATAAACATAGTTCTCTCTCTCTCGTACCCACTGCGCAGTTATAACTCGTCCAGCCTGCAGCACAACGAAGTGGACAGTACCCGCCCCGCCTCTGACACACAGCTTCGTCGACGCAGTGACACCTTTTCTCGCAGTTCCTACCGTAGTAGCCAACAGGGCACACTGAAATCAAACAATAGCATACGTATAAACAATACTTCTTAAATTCCACAAAATGAATAAACAGCGTCTAAAACTGATAATATGAAATACTATACCACGCGTATAGATGATATCCACGACGTCATACTAAGACCGCATCGACTTGGGTTCATCGACCAGGCTCGATCTGGCTCGACCAGGCTCGATCAGGCTCGACCAGGCTCGACCAGGCTCGACCAGGCTCGACCAGGCTCGACCAGGCTCGACCAGGCTCGATCAGCAGTCTCGATCAGGCTCGACCTGGCTCGACCAGGCTCGACAAGGCTCGGTCAGGCTCGACTTGGCTCGACCTGGTTCGACCTGGCTCGACCTGGTTATACCTCAAATGAGGCCGCTGGAGATTCCACAAGAATACCGGGAAAGGAATTATAAAAATTAGAAGATTATAATAAAGCATAATTTTTCCAGGACTCTTAAAGAGCGTAGGTCGACCAGACTACTGTGGTGGTCGACCAGGCTGCTGTGGTGGTCGACCAGGCTGCTGTGGTAGTCGACTAGGCTGCTGTGGTGGTCGACCAGGCCGCTGTGGTGGTCGACGTAGTTCTAACGTTCGCTTCCACAGCTCCGGACCTGCCGATTCTATCCCAGTCAGGCAGTGAATCAATTATCACATGCCCTTGTTCGTCGATGATGATGATAATAATAAGAATAATAATAATAATAATAATTAATAATGATAGCCAGAAATCATGGGACCGTCCTATAGTGGATCGGATTTATAACAGTCTATTAGAATCCCAGTCCAATGCAGTAGACAGAGCACGACTCCTAGCTGTATCAACTAAAAGAAGCAGCGACTGGCTTCACGCTCTCCCTGTTGCTTCTTGTGGGCTATTTTTAGACAATGAGGCGATTCGAGTAGCTGTTAGTTTCCGTTTAGGGGCGAAAACTTGCGAGCCTCACATGTGCCCCTGCGGTCATGAAGTCGACGCTTTAGGTCTCCACGGCCTCTCCTGCAAACGAAGCTCAGGTAGAATGTCTCGCCATCACAATTTAAATGACATAATATGGCGAGCACTTTCGAGAGCAGGCATCCCTTCCTCTAAGGAGCCAAGTGGGTTGTCCAGATCAGACGGCAAGCGTCCGGACGGCATGACTTTAGTGCCCTGGTGCAACGGTAAATGTGCCGTTTGGGACGTCACGGTCATTGACACTATGGCAAACTCCTACCTGAATACGACTTCAGTCACAGCCGGTGGTGCTGCTGTTCATGCCGCCTCTAGGAAGTTGGATAAATACCGTGATCTGTCCTTAGGATATGAAGTTGTTCCGGTGGCCATTGAAACCATGGGCCCGATGAATCCCGAAGGAGTTGACTTTATTAATGGCATAGGCAGACTTATTGCAGAGCAAACCGGCGATAAGCGAGAGACATCTTTTCTTTGGCAAAGGCTTTCCATGACTTTGCAGAGATTTAATGCGGTCTGCTTCAACAATTCTTTTAAGCCGATTGATGACCTCGAGTAGCCGGGCGGCGATTCAGCACGTATTGCTTGAATCGTTTTTGTCAAACCCCAGGTTCTTTACACCGGGGTAAAAAAAAAAAAAATTAAAAAAAATAAAAATAATAATAATAATAATAATAACCCATCTCTTTCCGCCATAGGTCCAACTTTTGACCCGCTTGCCTTGGATCTTGGACTTGCATGATCTCGATTATGATCTCGATTTCTCTTGTGGTCTATGTGCACTCAGTCGTCATCGTGTGGTGCTTTTTCGCCTGTTTTTGTAGAGTCTGGAAGAGACGTCCCTGACATTGCTTTATGGCGAGGAACCGGACGATAATTTCTTATTGATTGATTGACTGATTGATTGATTGATTAATAATTGTAATAATACTACTAGCAATTCTTTTACGCCGCCAGATGAAATCGAGTAGCCAGCAGCGTTTCAGCAAGTATTGCTCGCATCATTTTCATCAAACTTCGGGTTCTTTACACCCGGGGTAAAAGTTGTTTATAAAATAATAATAATAATAATAATAATAATAATAATAATAATAATATAACCCATATCATTCGCTAGAGGCTCTCGAGGTGGTTAGTTTGTTTACGCACACCAGTGTTTTTCTTAAGCACTTTTTATCGTTTTTCTTCACTTCTGCTAATTTTTTAACTTTGTCTTTTGGCATACTGCTTTTATGTATATCCCTGTACGCCCAGGCCCTTTTATTTCTATTCTTTTGTGCGCATTCGGCTTATTTTACCGTTTATTAAATCTGAATTATGCTTTAGTTTTCACCTGCATTGGACTATTGGACTTCAGCTATTTGCAGTAGCGATCCAGTTGTAATTCTTTTATCTCCCACTTGCTATGCCGTGTTTGCCACATGCCTGCCAGACAGACTTGGCCACTGTCTCAGATTGCCAACAAGAAAACTGGCATCTGCTCGGTGTGCCTAGCTCAACGTCAGCTTCATTTGGGAGACGGAAAGGTCCATCTTCATGGCCCATTGGATAATCGTTGCCCGGGTTCCAACCAACTTCCCTTGCAGATCTCCGCACAGGCGGCAGCTTCGCAACCACGGACCTGCAGTTTCTGATATTAGGAATAGGATCAGGAATCGGAGCTGCGACTCAGCTTTGGCTAGACAGAGTTCTTCTCCCACTGCTGCTCCCAATTCTGCTAACTTATCTCGCAATTCATTTTTTTCTCAGCCGCTCATTCTTGAGCATCCCTGCTTGATGCGACCTACAATAAAACACATTTCCAAATCAGCCAGACCTGCGTGTTCAGCAGCCTTGATTGATGCCTTCCGTAAGATCGAAAGCGATCCCTCAGTTTTATCATACTGGTCAGATTTATTGCTTTTCGCATCTTCGGTTTTGCAAGTCCCTGCCGCACAGGTAAAAGGCATAACCTAAGCTCATTAATTAAGAAAAGGTTGGAGGGCCTAGGTACTGATGCTCCCACTGAACCGGTCGTAGACAGAATTAAAAGAGCTCATCGTTCTCATGACTCCCGTGCCTCAGCAGTAAGGTCCAAAATGGAAGATGGAAATGTTTCAGCAGCTGTACGCATCCTCTGTTCAGACGAAAGCCCAGCGCAATGCAGTTTAAACACTTTCAATATTCTGAAGGCAAAGCACCCACCCGCAGCTAGTAGCAGTATAATGGCACCCCTTCCGGACTCAATGGAGACTCCGCCCATTCAAGTTTCAGAGCAGGATGTTGTCAAAGCTGTACGTTGCTTTCCAGCAGGCTCAGCCGGCGGTCGTGATGGCCTACGCCCTCAGCATCTTCTGGAGCTTGTGACTTGTAGAGAGTCGGCTGGGACATTTTTGACCCCTCTGACTTCTTTCGTGAATCTCCTGCTTAGAGGTGTTTTCCCCCCTGAGGTTCAACCGGTGCTGTTTGGTGGTAAACTCTTTGCACTCAATAAGAAATCTGGTTGCATTCGCCCCATTGCAGTGGGTTACACTTGGCGTCATTTAGCTGCTAAATGCGCAAATCGCTATGCAGTGTCTGCTCTCAGCGATTACTTCAGCCAAATTCAACTTGGAGCTGGTATTCTAGGTGGCTGTGAGGCAGCTGTTCACGCAACTCGCCGTTTCGATGAGTCAATGCCAACTGATCACTTCGTGGTAAAGCTAGACTTCTGTAATGTTTTTAATTGCTTGAGTAGATCACGAATGCTCGGCGAAATCCATCACAGGATACTAGAGCTGTATAGTTTCTGCCATCTAGCTTACTCAAGCCCTCCGTGGTTGAAGTTTGGAGACTGGTGCATTGAGTCACAGGAAGGAGTCCAACAAGGGGATCCCTTAGGGCCCATGCTGTTTTGCTTGACTATTCACCCTCTCCTTACTTCTCTCTCTAGCGCTGTCACGGTGGGATACCTAGACGACATTACTCTAGGTGGTTGCGAGTCGTCGATTGCAATTGATGTACATACTATCATCGACAGAGGCCAAGAATTTGGGCTTCAGTTGAATCGTACCAAGTGCTAAGTCATATCATCAATTTGCAAATCTCCGGGCAAATCAGTTTGTCATCCTTTGTGCCAATGGGCCTCTCCCATAGTACTCTACTCGGCGCGCCACTCTCTGGAGAAGAAGCTTCTACCACCGCTTTATCTAGTCGCTTGGAGGATGTCAAACGTACAGCATCGCGCTTGAAGTCGCTAGCCGCTCATGATGCTTTGACAATCCTTCGCTTTTCATTAAGTGCACCTAAACTTATGCACATTCTGCGCTCTAGTCCGAGTTTCTCTAATCCACGGCTTTTAGACTACGACGAGGCTCTTAGGCTATGCTTGTGCGCCGTAATCAACGCAGATTTGTCTGATTTGCAGTGGTAGCAAGCCAGTCTACCAGTGAGCAAGGGTGGTCTTGGAATTCGTCTTGTTTCCCATATCGCGCCTTCAGCCTTCTTGGCATCAGCGATGGGAACGAGGCAGTTGCAAGACGCCATCCTACATAAGTGCTCCCTTTCTGCCGATAGATCCATTGACGTTGCGTCGTTAGTTTGGTCCAAAAGCCTCACCTCCAGTGCTCCACCTTCTACCTCAGTCAGTAACCAGAAATCATGGGGCCGTCCTATAGTGGATCGGATTTTTAACAGTCTGTTAGAATTCCAGTCCAATGCAGTAGACAGAGCACGACTCCTAGCTGTATCAACCAAAAGAAGCAGCGACTGGCTTCACGCTCTCCCTGTTGCTTCTTGTGGGCTTTTTTTAGACAATGAGGCGATTCGAGTAGCCGTTAGTTTCCGTTTAGGGGCGAAAACTTGCTAGCCTCACATGTGCCCCTGCGGTCATGACGTCGACGCTTTAGGTCTCCACGGCCTCTCCTGCAAACGAAGCTCAGGTAGAATGTCTCGCCATCACAATTTAAATGACTTAATATGGCGAGCATTTTCAAAGGCAGGCATCCCTTCCTCTAAGGAACTAAGTGGGTTGTCCAGATCAGACGGCAAGTGTCCGGACGGCATGACTTCAGTGCCCTGATGCAACGGGACATGTGCCGTATGGGACGTCACGGTCATTGACACTATGGCAAACTCCTACCTTAATACGACTTCAGTCACAGCCGGTGGAGCTGCTGTTCATGCCGCCTCTAGGAAGTTGGATAAATACCGTGATCTGTCCTCAGGATATGAAGTTGTTCCGGTGGCCATTGAAACCATGGGCCCGATGAATACCGTAGGAGCTGACTTTATTAATGGCATAGGCAGACTTATCACAGAGCAAACCGGCGATAAGCGAGAGACATCTTTTCTTTGGCTAAGGCTTTCCATGACTTTGCAAAGATTTCATGCAGTCTGCTTCAACAATTCTTTTAAGCCGATTGATAACCTCGAGTAGCCGGGCGGCGATTCAGAACGTATTGCTGGAATCGTTTTTATCAAACCCCAGGTTCTTTACATCGGGGTAAAATAAAATAATAATAATAATAATAATGGCATTATTATTTTAAAATAATAATAATAGTAACGGCCATAATAATAATATTAAGCGATCGCAAGTTAACACGGTAAACTTGCTATACATTCGTCCGTTACCGGTTCATATCGCAGCTAGTCTGTCTCTGCCGGAATTACCACTGGTATGGTAACAGAGGTAACAGACGTTAAACTGAAGATTAATAGGATTAATGCATTATCATTAGCAAAATCAAAACAGGTATCAAGAATGAGATTTAAATGTTTTCATTTCTAAACGCAATGTTAATAGAATGTATTCAAGAGATAAACCATCTAGTAATACATTATGATTAGTCCTATCATATAATTTACCATAGGAGATATTTTCTACCAGTATAAACACTGAGCTTTCCTTCACCACCGCATATCTGAGCTGTGTTGCCACCACATGATGTGTTACACTCGCTCATTGGTAGAGATCCGTGCATGTCGTAAATGTTTCCACAATAACACTTGAAGTGATTCTGGAATAACAAGCAAAACTAAAAATCATCCGATTGTCTAGGATATGTTAACAGCAAAATTTCAGTGAATATTATTCAATGGGCATAGATCATTTCTGTCAATAAATATAAAAATCCAGCGTTGAGTGATAAAAATTATTGACTATAACATTCAAAATACAACATGTATAATACAATATAATGATAATATTTTACTGCAAGATACTATACTTGTATATTATTAATACATATAGTATTTTAAAAGAATTTTTAGGCATTGTAACACATTAAAAATTTATTTTGTTATGATATTATGCATAAAGTAATTTAAACAATTAGTCAGTAAACTCTAACAGAACAGCATTTCAATATAGCCTAGATCTAACTGGTATTAAATCAATTATCTTAATAACAAAAATTCAAAGTTTAACAAAGCAAGACGTCAGGGATTTCTTTAAATTCTAATTTGTGATACGTTTTCTAGATTCTTTTACATATTTTAAACAAAATTAAGATCATTTCACTATAGTGCGTGTTTACTTTAAATAAATTGTTGTCTTCTAATGGTTGCATCTGCATGTACATCATGTACTGTATACATATGTGTACAATGCTACATATCTCTCTACATATCTCTCACCTCTGTGTTCATATCTGTACATATTTCTCTGCATATCTCTCTACATATCTCTCTACATATCTCTCACCTCTGTGTTCATATCTGTACATATCTCTCTACAGATCTTTCTACATATCTTTCATCTGTGTTCATATCTCTACATATTTCTCACCTCTGTTCCCATGTAATCATAACCAGTTTGTAAGCAACTCTCTCTACAGATATCCAGAGTCATGTTGCTCCACGCAGCGCCATATGACATCATCTCATAGTCATTTATGATGTCATAGAAGACAAAGTCTCCATAGTTGTCTCTGAAGCAGCCAATGTACTTGTAGTCTAGGTTATACAGGCATAGCAGAAAGAAAAAATAAATTAGGAAGTATTGAGATTTTCACTGCTTGACCTTAGCGTGATAATACATAATTAACTCAGTAGAAAAACCAATCCGCTCAATTTAATCGCTAATTAATCAACCCTATCCGCTTTTAGTATGAGTAGGCCTACAAATATTTATCCTGCATACTATTCTGAATAGATAGAGGGAAATATAGAGGTAAATTTGGGCACCCATCGTGTTGGCTAAATCTGACTAAATACCGGTGGAATATCCGAATAGATAGCACACTTTCCTGAGAAGTGAGATACCATTGGTTCGAATTCCAGCTGGCGTGACTCTGAGAGTGTCCCTTATGATACGGAAACAGACGTTAAACTTGGGTCTATGGCTCTAAGTGGCTGTAGGTAAGAACATAGCAAAATTTCCATTATTGTATTGTCAGTAACAATAGAAAAGATCTCTCTCTTCTCTCTCCTCTCCCTCTCTCTCTCCTTTTCTCTCTCCCTCTTTCTCTTTCTTTCTCCCTTTTTTTTCTCTCTCTCTCTTAGTGCACTACCTACCAGCAGGTCCATGGTATAACTCTTTTCTGCCTTCCAATTTTCTCTTCATGTCTGCATATGAGTGGATCTTTATATCATCTAACATACTAAATCTCTGCTTCCTCTGCCTCTATCTCCTTCCATTCTGGCATCTATGACCTCTTTTAAAAGACTTCCCTCCATAAAAAGATAAGTTAGAGTTAACATAAAAATTCAAACAGTACCGATAGGTTTACCACAAGATATGATGACCACAGCCTAGAACAGGAAGCAATAGCTAAAAGCTGTTAAAGCTAAGTTAACGTCAGTTTCCTCCCTCGAAAGCGATGTAAGTGACGGGCGAGCCCAGGATTTGAACCCACACATACTGATTCGCGGTCGAGTGTGATCTTCACTATAGACAGTTCAAAATGTTCATATCATAATTATAACAAATGCTGCGCCACTATCAAACAAACAACACTACATCGTATCGACATATACCTTGTGAGTCCTAGGCAAATGGTCTTCATCATCAACGTATAATCAGATCTCCAGTTAATGTAGGATAGAGATCTATAGGCCTACTTGTGCTATTTTAAATTCCCCCCAATGAAATCATTTACATTCTCGCTCCCTCTCTCTCTCTCTCTCAGTGAACTCCCTACTGGCAAGTCCACATTTTATAACACCTCCACTCTTCACTGTCTTGCGTTTTCCTCTTCATGTCCACATACTGTATGAGCGTAACTTTAAATCATCTAGAAATACTCACTGTTGTTGCTATATACCATTTTCTTGGGGGATTCTGCTAATGACGAGGTGGGCCCCCTATGCCTTCCTCATCTTTAACTAACATTTACTGGACATGTGCATCATTCATTGAGAAAGCTATCCAGTTCACCTGTATATTTCTCCATCGCTGCAATCAACAAATGAATGATTAGTGCACTAACTAGGTTGATTTTCTTGCCCCGAGGAAATTCCAGTGAGAACGCAACATAGGACCAAGCTGTTCACGTGAGGCAACAGTTTATTCCATCTCACACTCGTCGTCATCGTCTCTAGTAAAACGCTTAGAGACAACGAGTAGGCCTAATTCACTTTCAGGTGCTAAGCCGTAAAATTAAACTCAGTTAGGCCTATATTATGTTTATCTAATCAAACAATCAGATTTGTTGTATGCCTACATGCTTGGAGGATGTGTAGTCTCTAATTTTATAGTCTTCAAAAGCTATCTTCATTTGGATGATTGAATCTTATAAGTGCTTTGAAGCCTTTTAAGACACGTGCAGTCCACGGTTAGTCCATTCTTCAGCAACCCGCCGTCATAATACGATGACAATTTGGACCGTTTTACTATTATGTATGCTTATAATGTATATATATGTATATATATATTATATATATATATATATGTTTAACATATACTGCCAAGTATTTTGGTAAATAGAGATCTTATATATATATATATATATATATATATATATATATATATATATATATATATGTATATATATATATATATACGTATATATATAGATATATATATATATATAACGCCATATATATATATATATATATATATGGCGGAAATTGTTAGTCAGTATCACGACAGAAAGTTAAACTTAACGCCCTCTAATCGTACCACTAGGGCTGATAGTCGTAATAATTGAACAAAATACTTTTATTTATCACTTATTATCCTAAGAAGCGGTGGATCGATTTAACAGCTTTAAATACGCGATAACTTAAATGATAGCTTTATAAAGTTGTCATCAATTTAAGATGCGATTAAAATTTATTGTTACATATCCTTTTTGATAATGAGACTAGTAAACTACTATAATATAATCCTATAAAGCCCTAGGCCTATAAATCGCTAGGTCTATATCACGTTGTAGGCTGAAAAGGAAACAAAATCAAAGCAAGTACCGCTCAGTAGGTTTAGTGTAATTGGATTATTCTGCCGCCAAACAAATTGCTGCAAATTTTCCAAAAGGATGAACGACAATTGCTGTCAGGCGTAATTGGACTGAGGCTAAACTGAAAATGATGTGAGACATAGGATTTCATGCTGGGAGGGGGACTGAGGGGACAAACAACCAGGGGGGTATGTTTAGTTATACATGTTATTTCTGAGTCTCCTTGAGATGTCAACTAATTTCTCCCTTTTTAGGGGCGTAAAAAATTGGCGCTCGCTCGATCCTCTTTTGAAATTTCGGTTCAGAAGTTAAAATCACGATCACATACTTGCCTTCAGACACACATGTACTGATTGCATGTGGGCTGTGGTTGAAGTACGAGGAGATCTGTGCATACTTTGCCCATAAAATTCTTACCGTAGTCTCAATTCCAAATATAACCACTACTACTTATAGGCAACCGTTCAGTTTCGCTACATCCTATCTGGCATTGTTAAATAGTAGGCCTACACATCTTCTTGTGCCTGCACGAACAGATGAGCAGAGTTTGATATCGTAATATTTAAAGAGCATCTGAAAAAGATAAGTAGAAAATCTTTCCAATCTTACATGTATTTCACGTTAGCGATCTAAGTGTGTAGAGAGCTTTGTCGTGCGGTAATCCACCGCTCTTTTCTGTTGATACAGCGTCGAATCTACCCCTGCACAGATCTACTGCATATAAATAACTGTCAGAGTTTTGAAGTAGAGTCTTTTAAAAGCCATTTCAGCTTCTGAGCTTATCGTCAATCAACCATCTTCATCGATCATCATCATCATCATCATCATCATCGTAGTCGTCATCATCATCATCATCATCATTATTTGACGTCCCTGACATCATCCTTGTATGTGGAAATGGACGTTAAACCTTTATTATTATCATTATTTATCATCGGCAGCTTTTGAGTCATGGTCTCGTACGTGGCCACTCTAACACGCACCTCCTTGTGGACGACATGTGACAAGTGTTAACATTTTGTTGTGAAATCTAATTCAAGTCAGGGTCATAGCTAATTGCTCGCCTTTCTAATAAACGTAAAACTTCATAAATAGGTCCGAATCACACCACTAGGAGTCCCATGAGTCCCGTGAGTCCAGTGAGTCCCTTGAGTCCAGTGAGTCCAGTGAGTCCAGTGAGTTCAGTGAGTCCAGTGAGTCCAGTGAGTTCAGTGAGTCTAGTGAGTCCAGTGAGTCCCGTGAGTCCAGTGAGTCCAGTGAGTCCAGTGAATCCCGTGAGTCCTGTGAATCCCGTTCTATTGTCTTCCACTGAAACTGCGCGTGTCCGGAAGAGAGGCTATGAACTGATGAAGCAAACAGAAAATTACCTCAGATACTCTACTTTCCTAAATGTTGCGTTAAAGTGTCGATAGCGTATACTCTTCAGTGAATGAAGGAACTTGTTGCTGGATGGAGAGCTACTGTGTGTCTAGGAATATGTCCCTTGGATTTCGAAGAACATTATAGAGATACAATGCATGTAGATGCTCTTTCATTACGCAGCATTGGTCATTAAGTACATTTTTAACTCTGTTTGGTTTGCTGAAACATAAACAAGGAAGTAAAAGTAATAGGCCCATAGGCCTATGCATGTACATGTATACAGGGCCTGCCTCAAACAAATTATCGAATAGCTTAGTAATTATGTAGAAATTATAGTGGAATGAAATCATTCATGTCTTTCATTCACTATTGTTACTGGTTATTTTCCTGTTCTAAATCTCGTTGTCCTTTGACTAGTTTAATCCCCCATTATTTACCTTTTCTATTCTACAGTTAATTAATGACACTTAAACCTTGTATCTTTCTTCATTGGAATATCGACTATATGCTTCAATTGCATGTAGTTGTTCGTGGATTCAAATCCTGTCCAGTGCGCATGCGTCGCGCTTCTTCTTGTAGGAAACTATATAAACGGGTTTCCTACTTGTTCCAGATCTCTAGTATTCTCCATTCTTACTCTCTATATTCAGTATGCTGGAGGCTTTCCTACTTGTTCCAGTTCTCGGTGTGTATGTAGGTTCTATGTGTCTCAGTTAGTTTCTGAGATAGTAGTTTAGTTATTGCTTTAGTTAGCAACTGAGTTTTACTAAGTCTTTCTATAGGGTTGTCTTTTGTGGACGGCAGCTTCTATCTGGGTCATGTGTTTGAATTATATTTAAAGTATTAACTTTAGAAGTGATATTTTATTAAGTGAACGGTAACTGTAACAAGCCATTAATGATTTAGAGACAGTATCGTCTTCTATGTATGTATGTATGAATGTTTGTAATATAACATGAAATCTTATAAAGGTCTCGAGTTCTTAAAGTATAGAATAAGATAGTAGTAACCTAACAACCCTAGCTTCCCGCCTTAGCAGGGACACCCAGCACTTCATTGTGTAACATTTAAGGCCTTCGCGTCCGTTTCGAATCGTTCCCTCCTTTACCATTAGAAAATATACAATGTACTTTTATTGTTGACATGCAAGTCTATGCTTATATACTTCGAGCCAGTGGTTATAGTGAGGGGGACGCAGGGGAACTGGGCCCCCTGGCTCTCATTTTTCTAATGTGCCTCCCCACTTCTAGGGGCCTATATTAGATACTAGGAGATCTGCAAATACAATACAGAGGGGCCCGAAAATATCTGACCGTTCCCCTAGCTCTCAATTCCCACTTTAACAAATGCTTCGAACTACGTATGGCTGCCTAACAATGGGATTAATGACAAACATCCTGGTGGACCAGAATTGAGAGAGAGAACATAATCCGTATAAGGACGAATTTTGTCAGAATTTATAAGCCGTATATTATAAGCTTAAAATTCTATAATATATATATATATTTATATGTATATATATACATATACATGTATATATATACATACATGTATATATATATACATGTTATATATATATATATATATATACAGGTGGGTGTATATATATATATATATACAGTATATATATATGCAGTATATATATATATATATATATATATATATATATATATATATATATATATATGCTCTTCCTTATATAGCAACGACATGGTCATTGGGATGTTTAAGTAGATTTTCTTTTAACGTGTCATATGTACCAATTTATAGGATCGACACAGAGGATCTCAGATAAGTATTTGAACTAATTGTCTGCAATCCTTCGGCTTCACACCAGTAGGGTAGGGTGGGGCAAGAGACCCAGATGAGGTAAAACGCCTACGGCACTTAATTGACGCTGGCTCTGTTTAAACGATGCATATCTGTGTATTTTGCATGTACATTGGCGCCATCTCAAGGTCCCTGCTGGTGTTTGTATTTTCCACTTTGCAGCAAGTTTAGTGAAATTTCATCACTTATTAATATTTTGTATAATTTTGACTGGATTTTCGATTCTACAATTTACCGATTTGTGAACGCACGCTTTCAGCAATGAGTTAGAGTGTTAGGTATGTAGCCTAAATTTACACAACTGGGGTTTTTCCGTCCTTCCGAAAGAGAAAAATTAATTTAGCAGACCATTGGTCAATCGCGACCTCTCGTTCAAGAGGAAAGCGTTCTAGCATTGCGCCACAAGGCGTTCAAGAAATAAACCATTTAAAAAGCTGGTAAAGCTAAGGTTTACGTCAGTTTCCTCACTCGAAAGAGATGTCATGAAGTGACAGGCCAGCTCTGTATTTGAACCCCGCACCTACCGATCCGCCGTCGAGGATCTTACCGACATCGACACTCTCTGAAGCCAGTGGCGAAGTATGGTTAGACTAACATGTAGAAACGCGGAATATTGCAATGTACACTATTTCATATAGTTTTAATGGTTATAG